>CM050167.1:324525418-324707918 GCA_027410445.1 Discoglossus pictus
TATTTCAACATGTGTTTAGAGAGAAGACAAATTTTTCATAAAAATGTACGGTACATAGTTCTTTCATTTCTATTTAAAAGCGATTGTTCAGTTTATAATACATCCCATCAAGTACAAGATGCTTTTGCAAACTAATAGAGCATGCCATTGATCAAAAGTTTAAAAAGAAATGTAAGTTATTTAAAAGATTTTAAAACGGTTGTACATAAATGACACTATATTAACATGCAAGATCACATTTTCCCAGTGGTGGGCAAACGAGTCCTACAAGGTCGCCAAAAGTCTACAAATTAATTATCTTTCTGCTTGTGTGTTCAGGTCTTCTTTGTTTGAGCCCAGATGTATTACTCATTCTGATTGAGCTACCTGGTCTCATGCATGAATAATAATTGTTTAGCATCTATCAAATTAGTCTTCATTTTGGGAATATGATATTGTATTTGGGTTTTCCAAAGTGTGTTCCTTGAAAACATGAGATTTAATTTGGTCAGAAAAGAAACTCCACAAAATAGTTACTACATAAATGTTACACTCTCTTGAAAGCTTTGCAGTAACCTACAAAAAGGACCTGAAAGTGAGTTGGAAGTCTTTGGTAATCATATTGAGGCTTTGGTTTTTTTTGTAGCAGTTTTGGACACTGGGAAACCATTTGTGATACAAGAAAAGGCTAAAGGGTTCTACAGGAAACAATCTTGATTCATTGCATTCCATCTTATTTTCCAAAGGCCAAACTGACTAAAGTAGATGTAAATTAAATAGTAAAAGGTGGACATCAATAAAAAAAAAACATCAAGGAGAGGAAATCTTCAATTTTCCAAGTAAGTGTTACTTGTATATTATTTTATTTAGTATATTATTTTGTATGCCTTACAATACCTTAGATATGCTTACTAAAATGTATTGAGTGGTATTGATGTTTTGAGGTCCTCCCTTGCAAATATGCCCCAATTAAAATAAGCCTGCATTATTAGAAACAAGCATTCATATTCTCCACAAAGAATATCCACAACCCTATAATATAATTTTGCATTTATTGATTTAAAGCCATAATTATGAAAAATTAAATTTCAGACTTCCATGTTAATTCTTTTACTTTGATTACTTCTGATTTGACTTGCATAATTTCAATTCATTAAATAAATTAACATACCTCTGGTCCTACTTCAGTATTATGAAAGCAGTAAGGCCCAGAACACATCCTTGGTAAATAATATTTTAAATGACCACTTTATGAGTATGCCAAAAAATCAGAATTGAGCAAATCATAAAAAAAAATCAAAACTATATCTATATGTTTAAAGCATTTTACTTTTATTCCCTTTGACTTTATTTGCAGCTCTGATCAAGCATTACCTTCCTCCTTTACCAGGATGACTATGGGCCTCATTCAATTGCGATGTGGCCAATTGAATAGGGCCCTAAAGAAGCACATAGCAAGCATCTATCCAAAAGAAAGATTTTCATTAACTAAAAACTTCTTTAATAAAAATATGCTAACTAAAAAAATATTTAAAAAATATATGTTATGTGCTTATTTAGGGCCCTATTCAATTGGCCAAATTGCAATTGAATGAGGGCCTATGTAAATGATGAGGGTGATAAGGGTGTGTGCATGGCTGTGCATAGAGCTGCTTCTGGGCTCACTCACAGAGTCTGGAGGAACAGTCTTAACTAACAACCATCATTTACATAGAAGCCGCCTAGAGTGACTGAGCAGCAAAGCATGAATGTAGTGCTTGATCAGAGCTGCAAATTGAGTCACATGGAATAAAAATAAAAAAAAATTTAAAAGTTTAAAGTTGTTTTTTTAAATAAGGAATCCAATATATAGAACAAAATGTTATACATTTACATTATTTAATTTTATTATTTTTTTGAATTAAATACGACAATGGCAAACCAGTTTACATTTACTGTAACAATTCTACAAAATGTTCCTTTCTTCATTCACAACAAAAATAAAGTTCTTGACATTTCTGCGTTATCCATTATCCTGCTGTCCTAGATGGGTTGATTTAATAATGGGATTTAGATTTATGTGGGTTTAATAGTAACTGAATGTGGCCATCTCCCCTGGCCAACAGATAAAGTATTTCTGCATCAGCATGTAAGAGAATACAAATTAGAGTGGAAAATATGCATGTACTGGAACCATAAATCCCATTAACCAAACTAGCGTATGCCAAATGCATTTCTTAGATTAAAGTTGCTGAGTAATGTAAGTTTTCACCACTGCAATTTAGGTAAAAGCTCAAAGTTACATTTAAAGGACCACTGTAGTTAAAGAAAAAAAAAAGACACTTGATTGTCAAACTTATTTCACACTAACTGTAACTATGACATAAAAAAAAAAATTTATATCAGAATTTTTGAAAGCTATGTTTATGTTTATGAGTACAGAAATTCATTTTGATTTTTTTACATGCCTTACTCAGAGCTAAAAATCCCGAGGGCGTGTATTTTCAGTGGAGGGAGGGTGTAGAAGGAAGGAAGGAACAATGATCCCAGACCCCTTCCCCCCTCAGTGCCCAGTAGCAGACTCCTTGTTTCAGGAAATGCAACCATATCTCTCAGAAATGCAAATGCCCTCTCACACACAAAACTTTCACCAGTGTATAATGGATTCATGTAGGATCCAGTAGAGGCATCGACATTTATTTTATTTCAATTAAAACTAGCTGTATGACTTTTTCCTGCTTAATTATGCTCTTTGTTAAACTGAAAATGTTCAAACATATTTTTCTCATTGTACAGTCGTCTTTTAAAGAAATCGATCTCTCAGGTGGTGAAATGATCTGCTTCTTGCAAAATAACGGGACCTGAATCATCATAATTGAAATTCATTCTCCTAATATACCCCTACTCTTTAGCTCTAGTTAGTCTTTAAGACTCACTTTAAGCACTGCAAGATAATTTAAAAAAATTGCAGTCCTGAACTATGGAAATAGCTCTCTGGACAGTATATGGTTCTACATCTTCTGCTTAAAGGCATATCTAATTTTCTTGATTATGAATGCATCTGATAGAGGAGAAACAGTAGTGTATGAAAGCATTTTTTGCATGAAAAAATACCAAAATAAAACCAAACATTAACAAACTCGCCCTGATATTTGATTAATCTCTTGAGTTTGCAAGCCGTGCCTTTTGTAAGTTAATATCCCTGAAAGTCCCTGCTAAAATTAGCATAAAATGTATAAATTGTTTTGGCCAATCACAGGCAGTTATACATTTTAATACAATGTAACAATCGGTGATGGCAGTTAATGCAGGAAGGAATCATACGACGTACAGTCCCCCTTGCAGAAGAAGGAGTCAGATCTGTAGATCTCCGCATTGAGCTACTGCTGACTTGAAGGTTAGTTAAGGGTTTAAGTCCATACTTGATTGCAGTGCTTCTATTGGTAAGTACAATGTGCATATGTACGCAGCTCTGGGGGTGTGTAAAGTTTTATTTTTATCAGAATTTTATGAAATTAGGCTTATACTTAATCTATTGAAGTTAATGCAAGGTATTATATTAACATATAATTGAAAATATGATCAATAAGGTTGACCATCAATAAAAGATATACCTTTTAGGCTTGTTACTTTTAAAAATATAACTTTTATTATGTACTAAAGGTTAAAAAAAAACGACTTGATAAATAATATTTCAGTGTGTGTATACTGTGCTATGAAAAATCTCTTGCATTTGGTAAGAAATAAAGGCAAACACTACACCTTGAATTTTTAAAACTATGGAAATAATGTTCAAAGTAAATTCAAATATTAAGTGGCGGTTATACAAAAAGTAATTTGGTTTTATCACAATTTTTAAGCTGTTTTTTTTTTTTTTTACCTTTAGTGCATAATAAAAGTTACATTTTAAAAAGTAAGAAGCCTAAAAAGGTATATAATTTTTGCTGATAACCCTTATTGATCATATTTTTATTTATACATTTTATTTATAAATTCAATAAATCTGTAAGTATATAGAATGACTTAAAGTGTATACAATGTAATGTGTGTTTCTGATATAAGCAACATGTGTTAGATTAGAAAAAGGTAAGAACAGGGAAACTTGGATATACGTGTAAAGCCAAAAAACATAATATTAAGTATTCACAACAGGCTAAAAAAAATGGAAAGAAGGATATAAAAATATTCTGTGATTTTGCTGCCTGCTGGGAGTTTAACGTCATCTGTGTTTTTACTGTGAGCAGTAACGTGCACATCTCTTGTAGACTGAAAATATCAATAATTCTGTCTATTGTTTCATTACCATACTAGCCTTGGAATAAAAAATAAAAAAACATGTTGGATGTACTAATATAAATGCCCTATAGAGATGGAATACATGTCTTTTGAAACCAAAACGTTTTAAAGAGTGAGGCAAGGTTAAATATATAACTTTCCATTGGTAACACTGTCCTCTTTGAAGCTCTTATATATTTGCTAGACAATGTAATTAAAATGTCAGTGTGCTGACTGACAGAAAGAACAAAACATTTAAAAGGGAATCTTCTGCCACGGACAAAAAAACATAAACTGTGTATTACTAGGTTTATGCTGTCTTTTTGACATATGTTAAATACAATGCTTAAAAAAGTTATACAAGTATTTTTACAAAAACTAAATAATAATAGTGTATCCTTTTAGAAGACTTACAGGGCTTCTGTTTTCTGTTGCTCAGTTTAGCTGCATAACTCTGAACCATGTGGAACACAAGTGCAGATTTCACCTGACAGCAGTCTTAGGCCTCCATTACATTCCCCACTTTAGGCTAGTGTGAGGTTTTTGAAGCAAGTTTTTTGAGCTATTGGATTGCATCCATGCTCCTTGCTAATGGTTACATTGTTGCTTGCTTGCTACATGTAGATGTAAATAATTTAGAGCAGTGGTCGTCATCCTTTTAATACCTACTGACCACTTTTGTATATTTGTTGATGGTAAAATTTCCTTACCGCCCACCGGTGTCACAATTTTAGATACTGAACTAAAATAATCCCTTAATAATCACGGTCTCTACTTAAAGGCATATCTACGTTTCCTGGATTATGAATGCATCTGAGGATAATTAGTAGTGTATGCAAACACTTTTTGCATGAAAAAATACCAAAATAATAATTTACAAACTCACCCTCATGTTTGCTAAATCTTTTCAGTTAACAATCAGCAGCTTTTGTTAGTGGACACCACTGAAAATCCCTGCTAAGATCGCAGAAGTTAGCTGAAACATTTGGGGTTCCTGTGTTGCAAGAAGCCTGAGAGATCTGGTCTCTCTCTCTGCCCAACCATGTGATTTCACCCTGCAGCAGTACTTCCTTGGTCTCTACGGGAAAGGTCAAACTCTGTATGTATCTGGCTGCCTTTCCTGTGTGTACCTGGTTATGTAAGCTTCCTGTGGGTGTGCAAAGCTGGATTTTACTTTCCTGCATTTAACTTTGTAAGTAAACTGAACTTTTCTATATAACACATATTTTTCTGATAATCACTGCCTGTTTCTTACCAAACATTTGAAACCCAGGAAACTTTTATATACACCTTTAAATCATCTTTGATGCATCCATGTGTATGATTTAATCTGTTTATGAAGGATATAATGCATTTGTATTGGCATTTGTAATGGCCTACTGCACACACATTAATAAAGTTTATTGCAGGCATACCTGGTTGCATTTTGCAAATAATAATTGTATGGACCTGATGATCCTTTTTTTTTACAGATGCAATAAACCCTTCATGTTTTCCTGTCATGGAAGCTGCACGTACACTCAGTAAATAAATGTCATGAAGTTCGACTGCATTTAGTTAATTTTGAAAGTTGTTGAATTTTTCTATTCCTTGTGTTCTACCTGTAAGACTGCCCAAAGCGAGTAGCCTTATGTTGCAAAGAAAATATATGGTTATGGCGGAATAAAATATAAAGCCTGCTCCAAGTCAGTAGTATCAGTCGATTCATCCTATGTGATTGAATAATATATATTTCCCTTTTGGAGTATTGTGTGATGTTCTGTTAGGATGGGCGCTAATTAATGCTGCAGATCAGTTATAGTTCTCCTTTGAAACCCTATTAGGGTCTCAACATCCTGACAATGTATTATTTTACAATTTCTACATCTCTGAATGCCCCCCCCCCCCCCCCCCTTGTATATAAGCTACGTTAGAAGCTGCATCAGTATCTTTGCTTTGCATTTTTTATTTCTGCAATCCAACCATTTGCGCCTCTCCCTCTATTTGGGAAGCGCTGGAGTCGTCGTAGGTGAGTGCTGGGAAGGTGCAGGGAAAATCTGGGAGAGGTGTAGGGGGGAAGGTTATAATTATATACATGCATATATTAAAAGTGAGGAACTAATAATCTGCCACTGTAAATCAGATTTTCCATTTGCCACCTAAAAGGTTAAGATCTAGAATACTTTGAACAGGGTGACACCATATTTGGCACACTTCATTTAATGTTGCACTAGTTTAAATAGTCTATTTTATTTTAGTACACATAGATTACTCAATCTATCTCTAACTGTGACTCATGGCAGGGATGTGTTTATGATAAGTTATTGTCTCCGCCCACGTACATCTTTGCCCCTTAGCACTGGCAGAGAACGTCTCAAGGACCAGCACCAGTCCCAGTTGGTTTGATGAGAAATACTGGCCTACAGCACATTCTAGAGTGTTATAGAATTACAGAGCCCTTTGATCATTAAGGTTGCTCAACACATCTCTGTCCATGCCAAATACAAATCTAACTCTTAGAAAGATTGTGTGCGCTGAATAACTCTACGAACTGGAGAACAGAGGCTTTGCCCATAAAAAAACATGACTATTTGGGAATAAGCAAATTAATAGAGGAAGAGTTTCAACATTTACTAGATAAAAGGAATGAATAATTACTTCCTAGTAATCACGAAAGGTAACAAACCTGGCACAAACTCAATCAGATTGGCTAACATAGAAAGACAAATATGTAATATATTTAAATCGGTGCAAAACTAAATGAAACGTGTAGTTTCACCCAGATCAAAATGGTCTGGCCTCAGAGCAGGCTACCGTGCACATTAAATGGTAGACAGCTGGTCCCTGGATCAAATAGGATAAGAGTCACTACTCCAGAGTGTTTGTTCATTTGATCAAGGCACTCAATATACAAAATGTTAATAAAACATTCAAATATAATCATTTTTAGGAGTGTTACTTTTCCTATCTACATGACTGTTCTATCAGATGTTTTTCAATATATTTGGTGCTTAGTGCTGAATATAATTTTTTACGGAATCATGTGATATTCACCGGCAGGTCCATATATTTCACTTTCCTAAGCAATATTAACAAGGAAATGAAAATTATATGAAAAGATGCAACAGAATAATAAATGTAAAGGATTAATAAATGTCAGCAAATCAGTATATAACATTTTTTGCTGCTAACACCATGTTATGCATTCACTCACCCAATTCATTCTACATTCATTTCTAAATGTCTGGAATATTCTGTAAAACATGTCTAGCTCCTGCTACGCTTTGCTTTACAGTTCTCCCCCTGGGCATCAAAGGAACATAGTTATGAAGTGTTCTCAGTGGTGATTATGCTTTTCAAAGCTTTCCCTCCCATTTCATGCATCTGCTTGCATATTCAAAGAACGTAGTACAACACCAAAGGGAGCAACTCATCAATTGTACATTTTCCCCTCACTAGATTCATGTCACATTTCATTACACAGAGAGCTGATAAAACGCTAAGCAGAATATTTAGCTGCTAACATATTCGGTGAACCTATTCCCTAATTTAGAAAGACAAAAATAAAATATCACTACCAAAGAGAAGATAGTTAAAAACCTCCAAAAGACATAAACTACGGACCCTTAACCCACCATATTTGCTACATTCAGTATCACTTAGTCAAGGTTTTAACTGCACTTTTTTTTTTTTTTTTTTTACAAACTCTGGTATCAATTAAACCTACACGAGCCTATGAACAAAGTTTTTCAGCTTCACAGTCAGTTGTTTTTATCACTATGAGCATGTGCTACCAATGCAGCCTATCAGGGAGGGATAACACTTTTCAGTGGTAGATACAATGTGTTGCTAAAGGGTAGGATGAATGAGCTAGATTCATAGACATACATTAGCAAGTTTAATATTTGTTTTAGCCTATTTTTTTTAAAGTATTCAGCTGCAAAAGTAATGATTTTTAATTGTAATTTTTAAAATACCAGATTTGGAAACTTTTCTTGTGTTCCTTTTCTGTGGGTCAGCTAAACGTATTGAAATCATAACGCAGGTGATCCCCAGGTTAAGGATGAGATACGTTCCTGAGAACGTTTTTAAATCAGATTTGTTTGCAACTCGGATCCCTGAAGAACAACAACAACAGCAGCAACACTATAATTGCTCATATATGGTAATAATAATACAGTGTACCAATAATAATACCAATGTAATGTAATAAGTTACAGAAACAATTGTGCTCTCTTTTAATTCAAAACACACAGAACATAAAAACAAACTCATACAAAAAGCCTTAGGACCCATTCTTAAATACGTGTGGTCTGCAAGTCGGGTCATCTGTAACCTGGGGACTACCTCTATAAGACTATAGAGAACAATGTTCGAACTAATTTTCAAGAACCGTTTGACTTTGGGTTGTATGAATAAAACATTAATATATATTAATGATGTTATTATATCAACACAAAAAGCTCATTCCATATTTGAAAAGGGATAATGTAGCTCATGCTAGCCTACCGATAAAAAATATTTATATTTTAAAATACAAGTGAAAATACAAAGAAGCCTATGAATTCATCCTAATATGAATTAATATCTAAAAATAATACTGATACATCCATGTGTATGATAACAGGATGTGTGACATGATAACAGGATGTGTGACTTAAAAAGTTACATAATATATTAATTCACAAAATATGCAGAAAAAGATTAACATTTAATGCTTCCATTTATGTATACAAATTTGTGTTCCAATGTTATATTGCATTGATGATATTTCAGTTATATTTATAATTGAAAAATACATATATCTTATCTCTCCTCCAGCCGATACATCTCCATCTTGGTGGCAAAGGGCATGATTTTAGATTATTTTTTTTTCCCACCTCTCCAGAAAGTTTATGTAAACAAATACACTTCTATTATCCCCTAGTCTCCCTTTCCATTTATTATCCCTAGGATGAGGATGAGGCGCAGGCATAACATTGGGTATTGGAAATGCCTAATCTCCTCCTGCTTGTGGTAGAAGTAGTGCAAATGGTTTTGAAATTGGTCATGTGACCATAGTTGTGCTATCATGACTGATGGAAGACAGATTGAGTTCCTCTTCTTGGGTTACAATATATAAGAACGCAGAAGATGAATAATTATTTTAATTATAAAAATAAAATAAAACTAGCATGGTACTGAAGCTCCCATTTAGAATTACACCAAAGGAAACTTAAAATTCCCAATTTTTTAAACAAACAAATAAAATATATAACACATGTTTATGCATTATGCTCACCTAAAACTACTTGATATCTCAACGTTGGCGTCCTAGCCAACCTGAGAACCTTTTGAACCATGAATGTATAACATGAATTAGCTATATAAGTAACTTCCAAAATCAAGCACATATATTAATTGTCTGTCAGCACACCTTTAATGACAATATAACATTTTATTGAGCCTTATAGTGAGGTTTATTTACATTGTAAGATAGTTATGGCAGTCATTTAAGAAAAAAATAACCACATTTTACAGGCTTTTCAAATTTTTCCATAAAGCATAGTTTCCAGAAACTATTGGAATAATTATCTCTGGATCTTAGAATGCGATTTGGGATTTCAAATCTATAAAAAAAAAAAAGCAAAGTGGTGACTGACACTTAACTCCTAAATTCTATAATTACATGCAACAGTTCTCTTGTATGTCAAGAAAGAATAATCTAAACAAGATGTGCTGTGTTACAAAAATACTCAAACGTCTTGCGGTTTTCAGTTCAGGAATTGGCCAACATGCAATCTTGTCAGCATTACACTGTAATAAATCTTTAGACTGTTAAATGTTTTGTTTGCATAAAGGAAAGTCTGATTTTATAATCTGCAGGTAAATAATCTGATAACCTGCTAGAGCAAATAATTGCCTACAATATGTCCTAGATTACTTGTTCTCAATCCTCACTTATTGCCCTAAATCAGACCAGGTTGAGACCAACACAATATTCTTTTTATATTAAACTAATGTGCATTTACCATGAACAGGTATGTTGGCTATCAGACAAACTTGGGGTTGCCATTTGTCTTAGAGTATCATTTTTTGATTGATTCTGATAATGGGATTTTGATCATTCATATGAGCTTTTTTACCCAAACAAAAATTATTTTCACAAAGTTATTAATTTTAGATATCTCGTTAAAGGGACTCAGTTTGCCTAAAAAAAAAGTTGTTTTGTTTACAAGTTATTCTTAAAGGACATGGAAAACACTGTGCTAGCCATTTGATTTTAAAGTGAGTCTGCAATTAATCAGCTTTTTCTTCTTTTTTCTTTTGCAAATTAGTGTCTAGGGAATAATAATTAACTGCTTTAATCTGCTAGCAGGGATTACAGTCTATTTGTCTGAGTCCGTTGTTAGAATCGTTCCCCCACCCATCTCAAGCACTCTAAGCTGCAAATTAGCACACTGAGCAGCACATTATTAGTATTTATAGCCGGATTATGCTGCTCTTTTAGGGGAGACAAACTTCCTGCTGGGATGACAGTATACCTTTAAAAGGACCACTGTAACTGCCTAACAAGTGGGTTTAGTTATTTTCATTATACATTTATCATTAATCAAATATTTATTTAATTATTTTAATAGCAATATTCAATTTTGATAAGTGTAACAGCAGATTCTGGGACATTATGTATACGAAACTTAACAACATCAAATGTAGTTAATATGAACTAATATTTATACCTATAGTTATTATACATTGTTTTGCATATTATGGGCCTCATTCAATTGCGGGACGTAACTCTGATTTCCTGCGATTGAGTTACGTCCTCACTTTACTCTATGTTTACGCTGATATTCAATTGGCTGGCCCCGCAAATTAGTCCCCCTTCCCACTAATCGCAAACCGTGCTATCGGCAATAAGCATTCGTGGGCTTGAACATGATCATTGTTTAATTTCCATCCAAAATATACGTGCTTGAATGACCTCCAAGCCTGTAACTCATTCTTCAAAGTCCTACGATTGAACAAAGTACTACGATTGATCGGAGCACATAAACAAAAGGCAATTGAATAGCAACGTCGCTTTCAATCACCATTTGTGAGCCCGGATCTCAAAAACATAGCAATTGAATGAGGCCCTATGTCTAATACAAAAAGCTTGCTGAAGCAGTTAATATATTAAACTAGCATACAAATTGAGCTACCCAGAAATTTATAGAACCTTATTTGGCCAATATTAACAAGGCCATTTGTTGAGTCTACCTATGCAGATAATGGAATAATGTCCGGTTTACATGTCATTCTGTGAGGCATAGTCAGATTCAGTTTTGGTTTCTACATATCAAACTCTGACATATACATTGGCATTCCATTTCTTACTTTTTTGGCATATGTATAATATCCTTCTGTTAGGGTCTTCCTAATGTGTTCACTGTTAACAAAAAAGTATGTCTCGGATCTGGAAGTTGAGATATATACATTTGCGCTCTGGAGCCAAGTGTTGATACAATGGTCTATATGTTGATGATTATAGGCTCCACGTTTACAATTGTATATCCATACATTACGGGTAACATTTTTCTTCCTAATTTATTTAAGTAAAATAAGCAATGAATTGCAATAAAAGGTTTTCTTTCTCCACATTCTTGGCAATAAGTTAGGAGCACAAAGCTCTGGGGAGGTTGGCGGCAGGCATGTCTTCGGTTTACTAACTGGAAGTCATGTACTACAGCAGTGCTCCGCATTCCTTACATGCCATTCATTCACAATTAAAATCCCCTCACAGCCCAGGTCTATACAAATGTTCATATAGTAGCTCTGTAATATAAAATAGTTCCAAATACTCCATTTATCAGAGAACAACTATACTACACAATAAGAAGACTTTAGCATTATATATATATATATATATATATATATATATATATATATATATATATATATAAAAGGTCAAATAAGTCATAAAAATGCATGTTTAGTTAAATCTGTAGTTTAGTAAAGTAATGTTCACTCACTCTACAAATTATTTATGAATTTAGTAGAGTACGCTAGCCAATATTTTTACTGCAGCTTCATATTAAAATTCTGTAGTTTACAAATCCCTGGTAATGAGTCAATGTTTAATCTTCTAGGGACATAGAAAACCTCCCAAGTATCACATAATTCATAGTAAGTACTGTTGAAACTGAACTAAAATCACTCCAATGAAGATGACACAGATTGGATGTGATATTCTTCAGTCATTCTGCCTTTCCATGTTTTTTTACAGATGATTATTATCATTCTCAGCTGGCATAACATGGCTAGCACATGCGCTAAGCGATTTATGCAATTGTCTGGGAACTCTGTTTTACTATAATTTAGCAGATCACTAGAGTTGTAGCATACACAATCATGTGAAGCAATATGTATGTTATTTTAAAGTGAATCAATCCTGGGGAATTCCATGCTGTTGTTACATAAGCATATGCAAACGAGCAGCTCCCACATATTAATTGGCTACTTTGATATGCTAAATAAGCTTTCAGTCTGCTTGTCTATCTCTTTAATGGCCAAAATAAAATTCTCCAATGTTATCTGGCAGTTAGACCCTTCTCTCACCCTTCACACACTCTGAATCGCACATTAGCATCCTGAGCTGCAAAATCCATGCTAAATATTTCAGAAATTATTCACTTTATGCAAAAAACTACTAGTACAACATGTAGACAGTTTTATTGCGCTTTAAAACTAAATTAAATCTTGGTATGACGGTGTCCTTGTAATGTTTGTGACATTTTTATGCAAATGAGTGCAATGCTAAAGAACTGTTAAACGCGGAAAAGGAAATTAATTCAAGATTTTTGTTATTTTACTTTTATATATCAATATTCTCATATTCTTTTTTCCTCTTAATTGGTATAAGCAGCGGCGTCTGCTCCCTAGGCTACCGAGAGAGGAGAAATTGAATAGTGGTAGTTATACAAACATCAAAGTCAAATAATCTAGTTTGCCTTCCAATACAAATCTAGTGTGACCTTCAGAAAGCCGTTCTGGCTTCTCACACAAAGAAAAAATTACAGACGTGTTTCAGAGAAGGGAAACATTGTGTCTAAGAGCTTCTGTTCTTTTGGCTGGTCCCAGCAGTTTGATCAATAATCAGAGAAGATGAGAGCTCAATGCTGAACCCAGGTCACATTTATTTAGTCTTTGCAGTTAGAAATACTTTTTGTTGACCCAAGGGCAGCACTTGGAATCCAGCAATACAGACAAACTTGGCAAAGCCATAATTTGAAGTCTGAACCAATCTGGCTAACCAGTAAATTGAAAGGGAACGCTGAAATCCATTAATTTTGGTAAACCGTTTTGAGGAAATGGAATTGTTCATTAAAAAACGGAGCAAAAAAACATTAAATAAAAGTAAACTTGGAATTATTTTACGGTCTATAACATAGCGGCTTATCTGTGCTGTGAAGTGTTAAAGAGCCTGCACTGCAGATATTCTTGTAGTAAGAAGATTGTCCTCCTTTAATTTTTTTCGCCGTTAAATAAAAATGTTTGATCATCATCAGTTTAAGTTCTTCAAAGTAGTCTGTAAATAAGGGCTTTTAAGTAATTTACTGGTCTGCCAGAACAGTTTAGACTAAAAGGTGTTCTGTAAAGTGAGATAGTGGAGGTTGCAGATGTGGCATAATTTAGGAACACAGTAACCTAGTAATCAAAAAAAGCTGTAAGCCCATCTAGCCCAACTTTTTTAGATCTCCACTGATCCTTGTAATTCATTAATTTGGATAAATTACAATTTACTGAGGAAGGCAAAAAAAAATGCTGCCCGTTGTCTCATAAAAAGGGAAAAGAAAAATCCTTCCTGGTCCCTAAAAACTGGCAATCTGATTATTCCATCAATAAACTTCATTCCCTAGTTATCATACATAACCCAGGACATCTTTTTTTTATTTAAAAACATACCCAACCCATTTTAAAGAGATCTATTGAATTTGCGGTCACAATAATCAGAATTTGTCAGAATTCACACATATGAAGCGATTTTGGCGAGACACTAACTCCACATTCCAGATTCTAGGAACTAGTATATTTATGGTACATTTAGCACATAAATGTCCATACAGAGATGCCAAGTCTCTTGGAATCTTTTCTCTGTATGAGAAATGGTGGTCGTTAGCGTCTCCATAAACCAAATATCACTTCATTTTTCTGACACCTGCTGTATGGTGGAGGCCTGGACATTTTGCAAACCTCAGAAACGGTGTACCTGTCAGCTTTTAGAATATGTTTTTGAGAGTGTTCTGTCATATAATCATACAATTATATAGGAAGTGAAAAGGAATTGGTTACGTATTGCTCTTTTAAAACTATATTATGCTTGTCCCTTTAAAATGAAAGCATAACTGATCAGCACCTGGAGAGCATCACTTGGACTGCACTAATTACTTCTTTGAAGTGACCCATAATTCCTCCAGTAATGGTACTTTATTCTAGTTTGCCTAACCTCCCTCCATGCAAATGGAAATATTTGAATAAACTGTAAATATTGCCAAATTCTTTCTGGAAAGCTATTCCATCATTTGGACATCAGAAGAGATTGTTTTTTGTCTTAAGTGCCCAAGTTAAACATCATGACATATTTACTCAATGCCACAGAGACTGAAAGAAAAGAGAACACCCACTTTGCATTACATTGATAAGCCACAACCGTTCAATAAAAAGGGGGAAAGAGACACCAGGGAGGGAGAGGGGGAAAAGGAGACACAGTGGAGGGAGAGGGGGAAAAGGAGACACAGTGGAGGGAGAGGGGGAAAAGGAGACACAGTGGAGGGAGAGGGGGAAAAGGAGACACAGGGGAGGGAGAGGGGGGAAAAGGAGACACAGGGGAGGGAGAGGGGGAAAAGGAGACACAGGGGAGGGAGGGGAGCAAAAGGAGAGGGAGAGGGAAGAGACACAGGGGAGGGGGAAGAGACACAGGGGAGGGGGAAGAGACACAGGGGAGGGGGAAGAGACACAGGGGAGGGGGGAGAGACACAGGGGAGGGGGGAGAGACACAGGGCAGGGGGGAGAGACACAGGGCAGGGGCGAGAGACACAGGGCAGGGGCGAGAGACACAGGGCAGGGAGAAGAGGCACAGAGGCACAGGGCAGGGAGAAGAGGCACAGAGGCACAGGGCAGGGAGAAGAGGCACAGAGGCACAGGGCAGGGAGAAGAGACACAGGGCAGGGAGAAGAGACACAGGGCAGGGAGAAGAGACACAGGGCAGGGAGAAGAGACACAGGGCAGGGAGAAGAGACACAGGGCAGGGAGAAGAGACACAGGGCAGGGAGAAGAGACACAGGGCAGGGAGAGGTGGGGAAGACGGGCTGGAGGAGGGATAAACTCAGGGGAAGGAGAGGGGGGTAGAGAAACACGGGAGGAAGTGAGGAGAAGAGACAGAGGGGGGGCTTAGAAATATAAAATATTATCCCATTATTTGTGATGGGCAAGTGGCTAGTTTTACTATTAAAAAGGGTGATTCCACTTAATGTTGGCCAAGCAAAGATTTCTGCCACTGCAGATACTGAAAGTAGACATAAAAAAAAAAATTACAATTGGTTGGAAGGAGGGGAGCGACAGGGGAAGGGGGGGGACACAGGTGAGGGGAGAGACACAGGGCAGGGAGAGGTGGGGAAGACAGGATGGAGGAGGGATAGACTCAGGGGAGGGGAGAGGGGGGTAGAGAAACAGGGGAAGAAGTGGGGAGAAGAGACACAGGAGAGGGAGGAGAGACACAGGGGAGGGAGGAGAGACACAGGGGAGGGAGAAGAGACACAGGGGAGGGAGGAGTGACACAGGGGAGGGAGGAGTGACACAGGGGAGGGAGGAGTGACACAGGGGAGGGAGGAGTGACACAGGGGAGGGAGGAGTGACACAGGGGAGGGAGAAGAGACACAGGGGAGGGAGAAGAGACACAGGGGAGGGAGAAGAGACACAGGGGAGGGAGAGGGGGTAAGAGACAGAGGGGGGGATTAGAAATATAAAATATTATCCAGTCATTTGTGATGGGCAAGTGGCTAGTTTTACTATTAAAAAGGGTGATTCCACTTAATGTTGGCCAAGCAAAGATTTCTGCCACTGCAGATATTGAAAGTAGACATATATATATAAAAAAATAAATAAATACAATTGGTTGCTATAATTTTTTTTTCAGTGGGAGTGTTAGATCTGCCCCTCTCATAATTACTTTATATTAAGCGATTAATTATCTTTTACAATAGGGGTGAGATTCTGCTTTGAAGTATTTAAGTACTTAAGTTTAGGCAAACCGGTAAAAAACGCAAAAATATACATTTGTGCTCTTTCATATATAGTTGTGAGCATTCCGGGTTGTTGCTAATGCTTGTGGGCTCACTCTGCAAGCCCGCTGCATCTGCAGCTCTCATGAAGCGAGGGCCGCAGTTGCAGGCAATGTGCGCCAAAGAAGCGCATTGCGCTGGTGGAGATGAGTGCCTCAAGCGTTCATCCCTATGACCCGCGGGACTACAGATCAACAGAAACCTCAATTATCCAATTCACAGTGCGATCCCTGTAGCAGTTTGAAAAAATTGTGTTGAAAAATTACGGTCCGTAACACTTTGTAAAGGAAAACGGGACTTGGATTTTATTTTTCCTAAGTTTAGAGGGTCGTAATATTTTTTTTTTTTTGAGTTCGTAAAAATACAAAAAAGTTAGCGGCTGAACCGGGCACATCCAAAAACGCGAAAAACACACACAAAAAAAAAACAGCCAAACAAACATAAAAAAAAGAAAAAAACACACATACATCACGGGGGGACAGCCATGACGTCTGGGAGTGAGGTTGTACGCAAATTTGAGCCGAATTTCACGAGTTTTTGCTAAGTGAGAAAAAATATGGCGGCTGAATAAAACGAAAAAGAGGCCAAGAACCTAAAAATTACCAACGCACTCGGAACTCTTACCCAAACTCAGTAACACTTCATGTGGCACATACCACGCATCCTGCGGCACGTACATACAAAATCAAAGCCATTTTCTATGTAAGAAGTAAGTACCTTGCACAAAATGGCAGCTGGAACGCAAATAGCGCAAGCACATTGCGTTATAACAGTTTCTACTTCAGATCACACTCTATAAATACTGCAAACTTTTAGAATTTTCTCCATTTCTTCTTAGGTGATGAACAGTGAGACTGTACATTTCACTGGTGGCATTACTTCTGAAGTAACTTGATTATATTGTTATAGTTTAAAACCTGCAAATTACAGCAAATAGGTAAGCTATAATTAATTAATAAATTAATAATAAAAAAATAAGGAGAAAAAATAAACAAAATAACAAAAAGTTAATTTAAAACAAATAAATAAAGGAGCAAAAGTACTAATGTACTACTTTTATTTACAGATGAGTATGGCAGATACTGAAAACAAAGAGGAAAAGAAAAGACGTCAAAATAGAGAATGTCAAAAAAGATGGGCATATCAACAGACGCCTGAGCAAAAGAAAATTCGACAACATAAAGAACGGGAGAGACTCGCAAGTAAAGACTAGCGGCTGACAAACTAACATCCAAGCCCAAGAAGGCAACTAAAAACCAAAAGCATTTAGAAAATGTTGCTGAACAATCTGATAACAATTCTAATGATGATTTAGAGAGTCATATTGATATATGTTCTCAGAACTTTCCTTTACGTAAATCTTTAATAGTAAAGGTTCATAATTGTGCTAGTAGAAACATTGTCAGTTTTGTGGGGCTTATATATCCCAGAAATAAGGAGCAACCTTACATCAACATAAGTATCTTAAGTACTAATTTAGATCCAATGACATATCCCATGTTTTACCCCAATGGGGAAGCCGGATGGGAACCCAAATTAACACTTGACAGTTACCCAAATTCTAAAGTACGTGTCAGAAATAATATTTCCATGCCTGAATTTAAAGTGGCTCAAACTGCTATTAGAGATGGATTTAATCCCATTTTATGTGGTGGAAAACGGACACAACAATGGATCGTTGATTCATACTTGCAAGTTGAGGTAAATAATTTACATTTCATCAAATATCAAAAAGATTAACACAGAGTAGAACAGTATTGTGGACTGATGGATTATGTCGCTGAAGTAGCTACAAGCAGAGAGCTGCCAGCTGGCAAAGCCATCATTTTACCTTCTTCTTTCCAATGATCTCCACGCAAGAAAAGATACAATGAGAAAGATACAATGATGCTTTGGCTATTGTATTTGGAAAACCAGATTTATTTATTACACTTACATGTAATCCACAATGGCCAGAGATTGTACAGAATCTGCTAATTGGACAAACTGCTTCTGATAGACCAGATTTAATGGCAAAAGTCTTCAAACTCAAATTAACTGAATTAATACGTGACACAACATAGCAAAGGAAACATATATACATACATGAAAAAGAAGAGCACTGTAGTCCACAGTGATATCTTTCCTGTTGGACAAACACCTCACTTTTAGTGTTGAAGAATGTGATCATCTTTATTTCAAATGCATTTCTCTCTTGGATGTTTTTAAATTTTACTCCGAGTATTTTGACTTAAGTTTTGGATGGAGTGATCATTCTGGATAAAATTGTGTCCTACTGGGCTACAATAACTGTCTTTATTATGCTTTTGTATTGGATGCCCGTGTAAATCCATCCTTAAATGCATTTTTTGCATTTTTTCCTCTTATACCATAACTCTCTTAGTGAGGTGTTTGTCCAAAAGGAAAGATATCACTGTGGACTACAGTGCTCTGCTTTTTCATGTATATATTGATGTATATTATGTGTATATAATATGTGTATATATGTTTCCTTTGCTATGTTGTGTTTATTCCCCACATGTATTTACCTGGTGATGTCAGATGCTATTTCCACTCTATCTGCATCTGCTGTTATTATTCAAACTGAGGGTTCCATCTCATGTAGTATTGCTTGAGACTTGATAAAGGGAGGTTAAGCCTCTCGAAAGCTCGTCATTATAAATAAGATGTTTGTCCAGTACAAAAGGTATCGAATTATATTGCAATACTCATTATTAATCTATATATATGATATATATATATATATATATATATATATATATTAATAATTACTAAATTACTAGATTACTGGACATTCACAGCTGCTTCACTCTTCAAAATATATATATGTGAAGCTTTGAAAAAAACTCATGTGTTGACATACACTGGGGAACGGGAACTGTATGAAATTGTGTGTGGTTCTCTGCACTAGGAATTGGTGCGCTCTCTCCAACCCCTCTTGTTTTTCTATTTATACACACACACACACCAGTGAACAGTGTTGTCCACAAGAGAAGCTGCACACCAGACAGAGCCTATACATCCCCATACTAAAACATAAATTGCATTTTAGACGCAGACCGTACATTCCACAAGTCACGTTACGGATTCCACTACAAATATACAAAAATACACTGGTGAAACGTCACAGATGAAGAACAGGAAGATACTCTCCCTGGAAAAACACTATGCCATTTGTCTGTATGTGTACTTGACACTTTCTGACATAATGTATATAATCATAAACACACATATACCTATCAATTTGGAATATAGCAACGGGAAAAAGAAGGGTAGTAGATGTGGAGGGAGCACAAATTTCAATGGGCTCAAGGCAGGATAAAACCTTAATAGGCCTCTAACAGTAGCATATGATTTTTCTTACCTGCTGTAAATATGAATCACTTGGGTCAATGTTAAAGGATTCATTCTGTACAGTGTTTTGCTGTGTAACCGTATCTTCTTTCTTCCGTTCTTTCTGCCCTGCTTCATCCTCATCGTACTCATCAGGACTCTAGAATAAAGACAAGCATGTTAAAGGGTTAATTGTAGAAAACAAATGTAAAACTAGTCTAACAAGCACATAACAGTTTGTAGTAGTAGTTTACAAAGTTCATATTATTACATTGTGGTAAGTCTATATTCAACTTACAAGGGTGATACATTTAACAGATTAGCCAATAAGAACAAGTAGACAACTATTCTCATCTCCATGGCATTTACATTGTCTACATTTCAATAATTTGGTATCTTCATTATGAATCACAGGTGCTTGAATTCTTCATAAGTACAAATGTGCATCAGCAGAGAAAGAGCACCTGTTAAACATCTGCAGTAAGAATGTGAAGCCAGTAGTAAATTGTTCAACACCTGATAACTATCCTAATGATATTCAAGGGATATGGAAGGTTTCTGGATTTCCCTATTATGCATGTGTAACTGTTTACTTTTATGGACTTTATTTTATTAAGAAGTGCTTAAAAGCTCTGTTTTTTCTGACTAAAATCATTCAAATAGTATCTGCCCTCAGTAGCTCATCACAGACTGTGTACATGTTGCTGAGAGATAGTAGCTGATTGACCACTTTGAAACATTGCACTTCAGAGTCTGTACCTTCATGAACTACAGAGGGCAGAACCAGGCAGATACAATTTGGATTAATTTTGGGCAGAAATAAACAGAGCTTTTAAGCACTTCATAATAAATAAGGTACATAGCCCTTTAATGTGAAGCTTCAGATAGACCACTGTTCTGTGATTCCAATATAATAAGCCTATAGTGATACTAAATGTGACGATTGCTAACAAAATGCTGTGATAAAAGTATACCACATTATTGTGATGATAGAAAAACAAACCTATAAAATGCCTATTTTATGCAAAGGGACCTTTTTTCAGATAAAAGAAAAACATAGATTCCCATAAAATTTCTTCAAATTTAAAGATATTTCGCTCACTGAACAAATAGCTCTCAATTTAGTTCCAATATAGATGGGATTGTTGGGTTTGCCCAAAATTTCACAAAACCTTCTTTAGTGTTGCTCACCCAACTAAATGGTTGGAAACCACTTCCTTGATGAAAACTTACTTTAAAAATAGAAATGTAACACTATTTATCAACTGAGGTACATGCTCTTGAAATGGGCGCACGTATCTTAAAAGGGCACGTTCTCCTAAAGATGAAACATTGTAATAGCCCTTTTTCTTTTTGAATAATTATTCCTGAGATATTGAGCGCTGTTTGTTCAACTCATATCTGTGGAGCTCATAGTGTTTGAAAAAGGTGAGGGCATCTAACCACGAGATACAATTAGTCACATTGTTTTTGCTACCAGAGAGTCAGACAAGCAGTCTAGGTGACTACTTATCATATCAAAGCAGCTAATTAGTATTCAGGAGCTGCTCATTTGCATAATAATGAAGCTCGGGAATAGTGATCTGGCTACTACAATGTAGTTGGTTTTCAGGCTCTAGAAAATCAACCTAAAGAAAACAACTTTATTTGGGGTTCCTTTAAGAGATTTGATGATACTTTTGTCAAAAGGAATGGCCCAGGTCAACTGATATATAGTGTTATATTTCAAAATAAATGTCCTGGTATAGGATTTGATCCTGCATCACCCTCATAGGAGCTGATGCTTGGGCAGGATTTTTCGAGTCCCATCCAAACTCCCTAAAGAGAAAAAATGAGAATTCTCTAACACAACCCTCTGGCACGCTTTATTTCAGGGTGACTTTTTGAAACGTCTGCATCCAAACAGAAGCTTGTGTGGAGTGGGGAGATAATGACGGAGTCCCAAACCACTTTACATAATTTTACAGTCAAAGTAGTTTTTAAGTGTCATCCTTCCTTTAAGTAGGATTTATAAGACGTATATTATGAGCATCTGTTATTTGGCAAAGACAAATGGCAGCGTATCACGGACAACTCTGGAATGCAAGACATATAACAGACTTTGTTTATATTAACACATGCATAGCTCTTCACGTAGTCTCAACATTATAACTAAAGAAACATTTATGTATGCAAAATTAATATGAGCAAAAAAAAAAAAAAAAAAAAGGGTTACACATGTAAACAAAAAAAATTAGAAGTACAAATACTACAAATAGATTCTAATTTACTCAAGCCAGCTGATTTAATTAGTTGATGGTTGCCAGAAACAACTCTGACCGGCATACATCTAAAAAAAAGTCTCATCTGTGAACATCTGCAGACAGACGGATAGGAAAAACATCTGAAACCACAAAAGAAGACTAACAAAAACAAAAAGGAAAATCCCACTGGATAAAGATTCTGTCATCTAATCTGTAGCATCTTCACATGCCCGGCATTTAACACCGACTACAGCTACGACTGTAAAGATAGTGCTTTTGTGTAGTGGACTATACACATTCAATTTGCAATAATATTACCACAGAGGTCACTAAACTACATTTTCACTTATCCAAGGATCTATATAACAAGTGATGAAATTATAGGTGTTTTTACCCTTTTCTAATCTAAGAGATGCTGCTTATAATCAGTAACACACATTACATTGATCCATTCTATACACATATAGATTTATTTTATTTAAAAATAAAACTTGTTTCCACACCCCAGAGCTGCTTGAACCTCCCAATAGAGCTGCTTGAACCTCCCAATAGAAACACTGCACTTGGGTACAGTTTATAACCCTGAACTAACCTTCAAGCCAGCAGCAGCTCAATGCAGAAATCTACAGATCAGTGTCTGACTCCTCCTACTTCCTTCGATAGGGAGACTACACATCTCAGGATTCCTTCCTGCACAAACTACGATAATTGCTTCTTACATTTTATTAAAATGCATTAGTTGCCTGTGATTGGCCAAAAGATATGATTAATTTTATAATAATTGTGTCAACACAAAAGTTGCTGCTTGCAAACTCAAGAGATTTAGCAAACATCAGAGTGATGTATTTTTTCATGCACATTTTTTTAAGACACTACCAATTCTCCTCTATCAAATGCATTCTCTAATTCAAGAAACTTAAATAGGCTTTTAATATATTGCCCAATTTAGGTAGTCAAAATAAAAAATATATAAATTCAATTACATTGAAACTTTGGGATTCAGTTTTCTTCTAAGAGAACTTATTCCAATTGAAACTAAATAGATGCCTAAAAGTAGAAGAAACATACTTTTGTCACCCAATGAGGCTTTGAAAGTGGCAAATTCTATTTTATAAATATTTTATTTTTTCTCCCAAATAGTGTCAGCTGGGGATTTGGAATATATACTATCGGAGTATATGTCGCTATAGGAGTGCTGAACTCCACTACCTCCATCATCCTTATTGACGCACCTTGGTGCCAAAGACAAATCTTGAAATTTTGATTTATAAGGATTAATATAGGACCAATATTGTCTATCCCTGGTAATGGATTTTTAAACACAGGCCTAAACATTTCACATTGCTGCAATGGCAACACATAATTGAATTTTAACTGTATGTCTCCAGAGAAGATTTTAAAAATCAAAGTTACATTCTGGAAGGTTAAAAAAAAAAAAAAAAAAAAAAGACAAGAACCTTACAATGCAATTCATGTCTCTGAATATTGTGAATGAGAGCTGTAGGAACAACCACACACATCACAACACTTTAATACAACCTATCCATAAGTATTCCCATAAGAAACATTATTTACAAATTAACAACAGTGTATGTTCTGTTATACCTCGTTCTGAAAAAGTGTATATATTTTGAAAATCTGAATATATTTTAAAGATCGACTTCTAAAAATATGTGCTTTGCTTAAAAAAAATATTTAAGAATGCTTAGACTGTACTGGGAAAAGGGCATTATCTTATTTGCCGAACCATTAGATTTTTAGGTCCCAAAGGGGTTAATTTGTCCAGTCAACTGGAACAGAATAATTACACATTAAAACAAGAAGAAAAAGAAATGTCCAGTTCAGTCAACAGTTGCTCTGTAAACACGCACTGACCTCCTGCAAGTTTCTCAAGTCACTGACATTTTAGGTCACACGGGATGTGTGTTTCACTGAGAATATAACAGTAAGGACAGGATTCCGAGGATTTTGCCAAAGAAAACTTCTTGTAATACGGCTACTTTTTATTTGCTAAATAATTATATGCCGACGTCCTTTACATCAATCTTGAATGCCATGGAAGGCAAGCTTGGTTAGCCGAGAAATGTATGTTAACTGTTGAGATACATATCCAAAGCCAATGGAAACCCTCTATAGAATTTTACATATAATTGTACAATGTGGATTTTTTTTTTAACTGCACACATATGTAATGTTTGGAGTATCTACGAAAAAAAAATTAAGAATCAATATATTGTGTCATTTATCATACTACCTATTTTATCTTTTATAACCCGTTGAGCTACAATTGCTGATCACATGTTATTCTGCTAATGACCTTCTTCTTTCTACAACTAGTCACCTCCTCTCATTCCTGCCTCCAGGCCTTCTCCTGCTGCTACTATTCTCTGGAACTCCTTGCCTCGCTCCACCAGATTATCCTCTTGCCTCAAAACATTTAAAACCTCACTTTAAACACATCTCTTTAAAGAAGCGTATAACCTTCCACCCTAACATGCTTATCAACTCCCTCTGCCTCTTACCACTCACTATACCTTAGATTGTCAGTCTGCAAGTATCTACTTTGGAAATGCACCATGGACATTGGATTCCTAGCTCAAAGACAGGCTTTGCTATATGTTAATTTGTATTTATCTCTGTCTGAACTTAATTTATATACAGCGCTACGGAATATGTCGGAGAGTAATAAATGAACAATAATAATAATTCTTTGGATACCTGTTTCAAGTTATAGAAATCGCCTCACTTTGTAGTCCGTATGCTTTCTAAAATATAAAATTGGTGAGGTCTTGCCAATATGGAATCATTATCTTATAACTGTTATTGGAAGGGGATCTATTATCTAAACCAGTGTTTCACAAACAAATTCAGCCATGGAACCCCTTTGGGATGTGAAGAGTGCACCCCATTCCAGGAAATACTCAAGTACACAATAGGGCATTACACAGAATTAAACTTTTGGGCAACCTTTTTTATGGAAAATCTGAGTTCCAGGGTTAGACAGAACATATTTTGTGAAATAATTAATTAAATAGTGATGGAAATACATTTTGTTCAGTGACCGTTGTTTTGCGCCTTAATCTGTATGGTGGTCCAGAGCACAACGACCCTGCTTTTATAACGAGGCCACAGCTTAAGTAAAATATTTAATGTGTTATTCAAGATATTCAAACAATGACATTGATGTTGTATTAAGTAAAAATAACAATATGGTTGGCAAAAGTTACAAAATATATACATAATTCAAAATGAACATAATGCAAAATCATGCAAAATTATCCAGGCAGCCAAAAGGGACAGGAGATGAGGGAGGGGAAGCAAGTGCTGGGTAGGGAGAAGAAGAGATTGTGGCACGCTCATGTGTGTTTTGAAATCTATCCTCCTACTAGAACCCAGCAAGGCAGGTGCTCTAAAAAAAAAAAAAAAAACTGGCACCTCTGGGAACCTTGGCAGGGACGCTCTTGCAATCCATAACCATATTAAACATGGCTTCCCTTAAGCATATGCCCGCTGTATATAACAGCTTTGAGCAAAGCTAGGATTGGATTATACACAAACCAGGAATCCCACCCACGTACAGCTGTTTCAAGGTTACTGCTGATTATCAGCGTGGGGCCAGATCCTTAGCTTGTGTAGTTGATATTTTGAGTAGGTAGTTTACCACAACAATCATTTAATATATGGTGGGCAAAAGAGTGATAGACATTCAAACGTGAACACAAATGTACTATTTATTTACTGTACGGTGGAGGGCTTCTAAGGCAAGTTAAAAAACCTGCTTCCAGCCCGAATTCCAAGTAAAACAGTTATTACACTGCATTCTGGGAAGATGAGCTAGGACATGCAAATGCCTCGCTCTTTCAATCCATAGCCATTTTCAAACATGGCTTCCTTTAAGCTTATGTCTGCTGTATTACACAGCAATAATGCAAAGTCAAGGCTAGATTTTACACAAGCTGAGAATCCTATCCCTGTACATCTATTTCAAGCTTACTGGCTATCATCAGCATAGAGCGGGAACACAGCTTGTATTGTGGACCTTATGAGTACGTAGTTCACCAGAACAATGATTTAATATATGGTGGGCAAAAGAGCGATAGAAGCCCTCCACCGTACAGTAAATAAATAGTACATCTGTGTTCACATTTGAATGTCTAAAGCAAGTTAAAAAACCTGCTTCCAGCCCAGAATTCAGAGAAAAACAGTTATTATACTGAATTCTGGGAAATGCTTATGCCTGCTGTATTACACAGCTTTAATGCAAAGCCAAGGCTGGATTTTACACAAGCTGAAAATCCTATCCATGTACAGCCGTTTCAAGCTTACTGGCTATCATCACCATGGAGCGGGATCTCAGCTTGTGTTTATATATATATATTCGAGTACAAGCCGACCTCAGTATAAGCCGAGGCACCTATTTTACCACAAAATACTGGGTAAAATGAGTGACTCGAGTATAAGCCGAGGGTGGGAAATGTGCTGCCCCCTGTGTCCCTCTTGTGCCCTCTGTGTCCCCCCTCTCCCTTCCCTGTGTCTCTTCTCCCCTCTCCCTTCCCTGTGTCTCTTCCCCCCTCCCTTATCACCTTCCTCAGCCCCCCTCCTCACCCTCAACCTCCCTCCTCAGCCTCAACCTCCCTACCCAACCTCCCATCCTCAACCTCCCATCCTCATCCTCAACCTCCCATTCTCATCCTTAACCTCCCATCCTCCTCCTCAACCTCCCATCCTCCTCCTCAACCTCCCATCCTCATCATCCCTCCTAAACCCCCCCATCCTCATCCTCCCTCCTCAACCCCCCATCCTCATCCCCCATCATCATCCTCTCTCAACCCCCCCATCCTCATTCCCCATCATCATCCTCCCTCAACCCCCCCATCCTCATTCCCCATCATCATCCTCCCTCAACCCCCCCATCCTCATCCCCCCATCCTCAACCTCAATCCCCCATCCTCAACCTCAACCCCCCCATCCTCAACCTCAACCCCCCCATCCTCAACCTCAACCCCCCCATCCTCAACCTCAACCCCCCCATCCTCATCCCCCCTCAACCCCCCATCCTCAACCTCAACCCCCCTAAATACCCCCCCCCCCCTCTCCCCTCACTTACCTGCTTCTGCTCCGGCCTCTGCTCCTTCCAGCGTCTTAACCCGGCGCGCATGTGACGTCACGTCATTAGCATATACCGGGTGCCGGCACCCGGTATATGCTAATGACGTGACATCACATGCGTGCTTGGTCATTAGCATATACAGGGTGCTGGCACGTGGTATATGCTAATGACGTGACATCACATGCACGCCGGGTCAAGACGGCAGAAAGGAGCGGAGGCCGGAGCAAAAGCAGGTAAGTGAGGGGAAAGGGGGAGGTATTTAGAGGGGTAAAGTGAGGAGGGGGGGTTTGAATGAGGAGGGGGGTTTGAGGATGAGGATGGGGGGTTGAGGATGAGGAGTGGGGGAAGGAAAGACACACGGGAGGGGGGTAGAGAGACGGGGGGGGGGGGGTTAGAGAGACACGAGTATAAGCCGAGGGGGTCCTTTTTAGCCTTAAAAAAAGGGCTGAAAAACTTGGCTTATATTCGAGTATATATATATATATATATATATATATATATATATATATATATATATATACATATACACACACACATACACATACACATATACATATACACACACATTTAAATACTTATATGTCACAGATATACATATACTAAAATACAAATTTATGTCACATAGTATAATAAAGTGCTATACCACTCCTCCCTACCTTTACTTCAGAACAGACACACTTATACCCTATGTCTGTTTACTATGGAACAGTAGTGCTCCTCATGTAGTGATATCGCACCAGGTTTTTGTTTTATTCATAAACCCTTGGACAAGGAGACCAACACTATCCTGGCTCTGTGAAAAGACAGTATTTTTGTTTCAATGACATTGTTTAAACATGTTTTATTACTTTTTTCTAAAAGTACAATATAAAAGTTCTGAGTTCCATGTAATTTTTAGGAAGTAAAAACTTCATATTTAAACAATGCATGATTAATCTTACTTGATTAGTAACTACAGAAATTAGCTACAAACATGTTCTATAAACACAACAAGATTAAGAGTTTTCAACACTTTCAAGGCTTTGTAGTTTTTATTGGTTTTGTGTTTTTTTTCTCTCTAAGCTATTGATGGAATAAAACACACACCTAGGGAATGTTTTTCCATGCTCCATCACCAGTGGATGTACACCAACTGATGCTCTAAGCGATTTGCAATGGTTAATTAGCACTCAATGTAGTGTGGCTCACCTTCCTATACTGCCAACAGCAGACTAAATCACCAATCAATTTTGTTCCGTGACTTCTGTTTCATACCTTAATCTGTAGGGTCATCCAGAGCACAACAACCCTGTGCTTATAACAAGAGACCACAGCTCAAGCAAAATATGTTGTTCAAGACATTATGACAATGACACGGATGGTGTGTTAAGTAGAAATAACAATGTGGTTGGCAGAATTTATAGTATGTGCACGGAATTCAAGTTCTCACACATTAATTATCTATTCTCCTAGTTTAAAATAAGGAGACAATTGTTTATAATGCGAGTATGCAGTTCAATAAGAGATGTATAGCAAATAATAAAAAGCAAATCTATCATGCAAACATATCAACAGTGGCTTGTTGTTGCTACCAGATTTCCTCCATGGGTGTATTTAGCCATAGCCTATTCATATTTGAACATTTCACACACCGTGACCCCAGGTACTCATTTCTCCTTGCTATGTCCCAATCATAAGACTGAAAACTATATAGGTGGTCCCCAGGATAAGGATGACATCCGTTCCTGAGAACATTCGTAAGTCGGATTAAAAACGAAGTCTATGAAAAACAACAACAACATAACAATAATATAATTAACAACAACAACAACAACACTATCATGGCTCATATTTGGTAATAATAAGTTACAGAAACTATTGTGCTGACTTTTTTAATTCAATCAAACGAAAAATATCATAGAAAAGGCGTTTAAAGGCCCTATCCTGTGGGTGTGATTTTAGATCACAGCTGTGAAACATGGCAACCTACATGACAGAGAACAGGAAGCAAGTGGAAGGAGAGAATGTGTTACTCTGGAGACTTCTTAGAAGTGAGGTGTACATTTGATATGACAATTACATTGAGGAAGATAAAATTAAGTCACCTAGTTAAAACATATAAACATTTTGTGCATAAAGAAACCCCTTAAAAAAAGATAGTTTCAGGAGAGATGATTTACAAGAGTGAAACGACATAAAACAGTAGCTCAGAGAACTGCAGTGGTGAGTGGTATCCAGCGGCATGTTCATACTATTCCACTAACATTACATGATAAAAGGCATGCACTATGATAAAATTTACTTTATCACAAGACCACAAAAAAAAACATTCCTTAAACATTTGTTGGAGGGCTGTTCCTCAGATCTGGAGGGTAACAGCATCCTTATAAGGTAAAAACCTTGCACACTTTAGATATTAAAAGTGTCCTTATCTACGTCAAGAGGATATTTCACATTGCAGTCTGTTTTAGTTATGTTTTGCACTGCATTCCTTTATTAAGCCATCCAACTTAAGCTAAAAAGATCTGCATTTTTGTTTTACTTTAAACAAGTACATTCATTTATTTTGACATTTAAAGTTTAATTTACTTAAGGAGATAATGTCAAAATGTATTTCAAACAACTTTATTAATCTCATACTAAATGTCATCTTCCGAAAGGTACCACATGACAAAATAAAGTAAGAAATGCAATTTTCTTTAATGTACATAATTGTAGTTCCTTGGCATCAGTTCCAACGCTTCCGAATTATTTTTGGATTCTAGCCATAACCTATCATGTCTAATAAACAGATTTCAGGAAATATAGAGAGCTATGTTAAAGGACCAATGTAACGTATTTACAAGCATATGTTGTTTTTTTCTTGAGCATATTAAAAACAAATAGGTAAAAGTGTAGCGTAAAATAAACAAACATTAATATTGTTTCTTACTTTTAAAATGTGTCAGTGTTCCCCTCAGCTGCTTATCTCCTATCTGTGGCAGGGAGAAAAAAGGTCTGACCAGTCAGATTCTGGTTCAGGGGGCAGGGCTATAAATGCTCTTCTACTATCACCTGTAAACAGGGTATACAATAAGGCTGCTACCTATGTGTCCATAATGAGGGCTGGGTAATTAATTATTATTATCACCACAATAACAATAATTATAATAAGGTTGCACAGTTCTAGCTTTTGAGGTCCCAAAGTGTATATCAACTGTAATTCAAATGGTTCTACACATTGGATATCCAAATACTAAATAGTTGATCTTGCAAATGCCTAGCCGGTCTATGTCATAAACAAATACAATATATGGATATGGTTTACTTATTATTATTATTCTTTATTTGTAATGCGGTAATATATTCTGTAGCACTATACAAGGGTTGAGTACAAATGAAAAATACAATATTAAAACATGGTAAGAGAATGGCGGGCTCGGTCTTTGAGCCGAAAATCTTATGTACGTTGAGGCTTTTTAGTCTTGGAATGTACTTTGTGGGGGAAAAAACACAAACTCACAGTCTAAAGGGTGAGGGAGAGAAATAAACCTGGCAAGTATAACAGATAAGTATTTGCATAGGCCAGAAAGAGACTGAAAGTTGAAATGAAAAAAGAGAAGACAATTATGTTGCTGTAACGCAGATGTAAAGTTTAAGTATGCCCCATCTTCCACATAAAACACCCCTTCAGGTGATTAGTTAGAGCAGTGTTTCTGGGCAGAAAATTGCGATATTATATCTGGTGTCGGCAAATGTTAATGGATTTGTAACTCAGGAAATGATCAATATGTAACTGATCAGGCTCTTGCAGCCTATAGGTAGTAATGTCACTATTAAAAATGGTGCCCATAGGTCCTTACATCTATTAAATGTGCAAGAACTGCACAATAAATATATAATGCAATGTGGAAAGTTGGCGAGTCATGTTGCTGGAATACAAACACTCCAGCAGCTACTAATTTTACACCCACACTTAAGCATTAAAATAATATAAGTATTTATCATATGCTCTAATACCATTATAGCTTGAAAGTTCCATATAAAACATTATATATCATAATTCCCATGTTATGCATAACAATAAAATGACCTCATAAGGGGCTTTAGATATTGTGCACGACTCAATGGAAGGAATGAAGCATGGGACATTATACAATAGGACACATTCTTGTTTAAGCCTCATTTGAATTTCTGAACAATAGTATTTAGTCTAGCATTGCATCTCTAAACTTATAATAAATTGTCAACTATTTTGTTCAGGCAGTAAGTTAAGACCTGACTTGGTATGTATTTTATTCATGTACTGATCTTTTGTTCTTACAAGGATTCGTAACACTGTATTCAAATGTAGGAACATGAAAGTTATTTTTGGCAAACCTGAAACTATTTTGGGGAGGGTAATTAGAAAAAGAAAATAAGTCTAGAGAATACTTAGGGCCTCATTCAATTTGAAATTTGTCAATTGAATAGGGCTCTATATAAGCACATAAGATATTTTTTTGACAGAAGTTTTTAGTTAGTGAAAACCTTGGTTTTGGATAGAGGTTCAGGAACTAAAAAGTTTGTTTAGAATTTTTTGTATGTGCTTATATAGAGCCCTATTCAATTGGGCAACTCAGAATTGAATGAGGCTCTTAGTAATTAAGTTGTTCAATATAGCTACAATACATTTTTACAGTTGAGTATTAATAAAATATTTTTACTATTTAAAATGTAAAAGAGGTAAAATAATATACTAAATCTTAATTTGGTGTATATATATATATATATATCCCCAGTACCTGACTCGACTGTTTTACAACAATGGCATGGGCTGGCAAGAAGTTACCCTGTTTATTGTTATATTTATGTATTTTTATATTACTTATGTTTAAAATGACATATAAATTGTATGTATTTTGATTATGTTACAGTGTGGTGATCTGGTGATGACTCACCCAGCCCCAACTAAATAAACAAACACAGGGGGTCTTGGGCAGATAAAACAGATAGTCTGAGTGTTTACAGCAAATGGTTATAGTTAACATAGTCACCAGAATATGTTTAAGGGCCTGAGCTCATCAAATGTACAGGGTTTCCTAGTAAGCAGGGGACATCCTATTGTAAATTGGACCCTCTTCTGTGTACCTAAGGATGGGGGCTTACTGTGATTGGCCAGCCTATGTGCCAGAAAATTGTATAACATGTGACAATTAAAAAAGGTATGGCAGTTGTGTCTGGATTTACATAAACACGGCGTGTCAGTCTGTGAATTAATCCTAATTCTAGGGGATTATATGGTGTTCCTGAGATCCTGATCTGTTGAAGTAAGCTCCTGGGCGTAGTACCTGTGTTTTACACCTGGATAGGTTTGGATAGGTTCAAACCAGGTTCTTACCAAGGCCAATTGAAGTAGCCGATTGTGATTTTATATATATATATATATATATATATATATATATATATATATATATATATATATATATATATATAAATAAAATGTACAATTTCCTATGCTAGAAATAGTTTATTGTTTTTGGTATATTTTATAGTAGCTATTACTGTACCCATTTGGGCCTGGAGCTTCACCATTTTTCTAAGCTCTTTAGGATCTCGCTTTGACCAATTTGCTTTGCTAAGTCTCCTACCCAGTGTTTTGTGAGTTTTAGTAATTTTAAATTATTTAAAAAAAAAAAAGAGAATTAGTTTGTTATGTTGCTTCTGGTCCTTTATTATTTTTGTATGGAAGTTTTGGTACATTTTTAGTAATATAATCTGTTGCAGAATGCAGAGGATGTTACCCATTTTATCTTTAAGGCATTGATTAAATGTATTTGTTCTCAGATTTTTGTAAATGTCTACCCAACACAGTATTAGGCTTATTAGCCTGTACATAATAAAGTTGTTTTGGGCATCTTAATGATGTTATTGCAAAAACAGAGCAGGAGTTCTTTAATTTTAATGATTTTTGCTAAAAGTACTGCATTTGGTATTGGTTTCTGTTGTACGGTAAATTAATTGAGTTCCGTTGATAGGAGTTCTATTTCTTCCCATTTTAATTTATTTTTACAGGAAGATATGCTAATTAGAGTGTTTTGAATTACAACTTTATGAGCTTCCCATATTGTAATTAGATTCATCTGGTCTCTCTAAATGTCAAATAACTTTTGATTGCTTTATTAATACTCTAACATTGGGAGTTTTTATTTCATTTTCATTAAAATGCCAGTTACCAGACTGACATGGTGGCTGAATATTAGTTAAAGGGCCATTGAACTCACTGTAAGTGCTGTTCATGGTGTTAAAGAGCACAAGGTTGTATGTTAAAATTATCTATTTTTTTCATGACACTAATAACAGATACAAAATCTATGGGGGAAAGCTTTATAGCACAGCTTTCACTTGGACTCAAGTTACAATGCATTGACCAGTTAATAGCTTTCCTGTTTTGGAGAGTCCAGTATTCCATGCCTGTACAGATACATGTGGTAAGGGTTACATTTTTGTTTGCTGGGAATACTGCAAGGAGCTGTACGAATCGCAAAGCACTAACACCCCTGAATTGGTCTGCATGGCTAACATTTCAGAGAGGCAAGAGTGAAGAAACCAGAATTTTCTGCCAGTAAGTAAAAAAAAAATAGAACTTGTTCCCTTCAAGCTTGAAATATAAGCAGTCTGACAAAACACTTATCAATAACATGAATGGAGGAAACACCCCTGCAATCTGATTGGTTGCAGAATGAAACAGACATGGAGCAGTCTGTGTGCAGTCTGCTATACATGTGAACTCAGAATTTTCTCAGTGAAAAAATGTGTATATTTTAAACATGTAAAAAATATTTCAAAATGCTTTTAGGAGATCTTTACAGTCATGTGTTCCAAATTTTACTGAATAACGTGCCTTTTAATAAAGCCTCAAAAATGGCATAATCTGACCATTTTCTATTATGAATACAAGTACTCAGTACGTGTTTTAGTAACTTTTGGTCTATCATGATGTAATCTACCCTAGGATAGCCACATGAGTAGATAAGTGTACTTCTTCAACTGGAAGGCTATTAGAGTCAAGTACAGTTCAGTTATATAGAAATATATTTTATCAAAGGAATAGATTAAACCTACAGAAAAATTCTTGCTTTTGGATATCAGCTCATAACGATTGCATTAAATTCAAGAATACTAGACTCATAGTCCTATTTACCATAACAATATCTTCATATGGTATAATTGGTGATATCCTGCCAGACTTGGTGACAATTACATCACTATTCCAGTATAATGAACGGTCAGGAAGCAGTCTGGCATACCCTTATTCATCTGTATTCGTAATTAAAAAATATTAGGCCATAATTCATCCTGCAACACAAAGCGTTATCTCAGACTGCTTGAAGCAACATCTCCGTTGACATGCAAAAACCTATTATTTATTTATTTTTAAACGCCCAAATCTATTTTTGAATTGAAGTTTGAAAGCGCCACATCCTTATTAATTCCCTCTGTGTATGCATCCACACAAATTGAGCAAAGTAAGTAAGCAAAAGCAATATTATATCACTGTCTGCAAATTTAGAGTGGTCAAAAGTAATTCTCCATTTCAAACGCTAAAGACTTTCCACATACTCTTTTCTACTTCTTATACCAAACGCAGCTGTTTTTTTGCAAGTATGGTATTATTTAAAATTGAATCTTATTACAACAGTCATTGCCAGGAGTGATTAGGGAAACTGAGCTTATTTACCTTGGAACCAATTGCACACATTCAGTTTCAAGCTCTTTAATTCTATTTTGCTTATAATGTCTAGTTAATTAAGCAAAGATACTCTGTAGCTTGGCTTCTCGTTTATTAAAATGGTTTCAAATATCAGTAAACAGGATGGAGATAGAAAATGTACATGGCTGCCAACTCTCCTTTCATTAAGTCAAAGTCCAATGCCATATACCGGTGATAAGCAAGACCTGTCTAGGAGAGCAAAACTTGTTCCTAGATTTCAATATTACCCAGCTGTGTTTAAAAGATGACACAAACTATAATATTTGAGAAAATGATTGCCTTACGTGTGTAAAACAGGGTAATCCTGACATCCATGAATGTATCTGGACTTACTGACCTACACCATGGGTAGTCAATAAGAAGACCGAAGGCCAAAGTTTGCCCTCTACATACTTTTTGATTAAACGTCTAGTTATCAGTGCAGAATTTACCCCAATTTTACTTACACAATCATCAAAGTCAAATAGTTGTTCTGAACTTTTTTTTGTCTGGGGACTGGTTGGTTACGTTCCAATTCTCTTGTGGACTACCTTAGAGATCCAGAATATATATTTTTAACAGGGTGGCACTACACAAGGAACGCTAAGTATCAATTTATTTTGGCAAGTATTTGAATAAAGCAGTGTTTCTCAATTGCTGGTACCAGGACCAGTGTGGGTCCCTGAGACCTTATCTGCTAGCCCTCAGAGACCAAGCGGGATGAAGACTTTAAAAAGTATCACTACAATTAAGGTTAGTTTGTTCTCTGATAAAGTGCCTCTATTTTAGAGGGCTTAGCTTCTCTAGGGTGATAGGAGGTTCCAGACACTATGCCTTAGGTTGTTCAACTACACACCACTGCCAATGGCCAATGATTAAGAGCCTGTTATTTCTTTTTTACCACCACAGTTAGCCACGGTTATAGATTAATTTATATATATAAAAAAAAAAATCTGTGCAAAACTAAATGAGAATATAGGATGCAACATGCAATATCACCTTGTTCAATATATTTTAGATCTTACCCCAGATCAAAAAAATCACTGAAAGTGCACATTTTAATTGCAGATAAGTTCCTCAATAGTATACAGTGGATATAAAAAGTCTACACACCCCTGTTAAAATGTCAGGTTTCTGTGCTGTAAAAAAATTAGACAAAGATAAATAATTTCAGAACTTTTTCCACCTTTAATGTGACCTATACACTGTACAACTCAATTGAAAAACAAACAAATATTTTAGGTGGAGGGAAGAAAAAATATAAAAATAAAATAATATGGTTGCATAAGTATGCACACCCTTAAACGAATACTTTGTTGAAGCACCTTTTGATTTTATTACAGCACTCAGTCTTTTTGGGTATGAGTCTATCAGCATGGCACATTTTGACTTGGCAAGATTTGCCCACTCTTCTTTGCAAAAACACTCCAAATCTGTCAGGTTGCGAGGGCATCTCCTGTGCACAGCCCTCTTCAGATCACCCCACAGATTTTCAATAGGATTCAGGTCTGGGCACTGGCTGGGCCATTCCAAAACATTAATCTTCTTCTGGTGAAGCCATTCCTTTGTTGATTTGGATGTATGGTTTGGGTCGTTGTCATGCTGAAAGATGAAGTTCCTCTTCATGTTCAGCTTTCTAGCAGAAGCCTGAAGGTTTTTTTTGCCAATATTGACTGGTATTTGGAACTGTTCATAATTCCCTCTATCTTAACTAAGGCCCCAATTCCAGCTGAAGAAAAACAGCCCCAAAGCATGATGCTGCCACCACCATGCTTCACTGTGGGTATGGTGTTCTTTTGGTGATGTGCAGTGTTGTTTTTGCGCCAAACATATCTTTTGGAATTATGGCCAAAAAGTTAAACCTTGGTTTCATCAGACCATAACACCTTTTCCCACATGCTTTTGGGAGACTTCAGATGTGTTTTTGCAAAATGTAGCCTGGCTTGGATGTTTTTCATCGTAAGAAAAGGCTTTCGTCTTGCCACTCTACCCCATAGCCCAGACATATGAAGAATACGGGAGATTGTTATCACATGTACCACACATCCAGTACTTGCCAGATATTCCTGCAGCTCCTTTAATGTTGCTGTAGGCCTCTTGGTAGCCTCCCAGACCAGTTTTCTTCTCGTCTTTTCATAAATTTTGGAGGGAGCTCCAGTTCTTGGTAATGTCACGGTTGTGCCATATTTTCTCCACTTGATGATGACTGTCTTCACTGTGTTCCATGGTATATCTAATGCCTTGGAAATTCTTTTGTACCCTTTTCCTGGCTGATACCTTTTAACAATGAGATCCCTCTGATGCTTTGGAAGCTCTCTGTGGACCATGGCTTTTGCTGTGGGATGCGACTAAGAAAATTTCAGGAAAGACCAACTAGAGCAGCTGAACTTTATATGGTTGTTTAATCAGAGGCACTTTAAATGATTACAGGTGTATGCTGACTCCTATTTAACACGATTTGGAATGTGATTGCTTAATTCTGAACACAGCTACATCCCCAGTTATAAGAGGGTGTGCAGACTTATGCAACCACATTATTTTTATTTTTTATTTTTCTTTCCTCCACCTAAAAGATTTCAGTTTGTTTTTCAATTGAGTTGTACAGTTTATAGGTCACATTAAAGGTGGAAAAAGTTCTGAAATAAATTTATCTTTGTCTCATTTTTTTACAGCACAGAAACCTGATATTTTCACAGGGGTGTGTAGACTTTTTACATCCACTGTATCTGTAAGGTCTCACTGAATGGAATCAGTCTTTTGAAAGGCTATCTCTGTGTTTTTGATTTCTATTATTTACTATAACAAATTAAAAGCTGTATTTATCTTTTCCTACTTTCGAAACTATTTCCCCGATATCTTGACTGGCCTTTAAAAAGGATATAGTATAAATATGGGCCTTCAATTGTGCATTAAATGTTATGTCATTTAAGCTCATAAGTTGGAGCAGCTACTATGGATAAAAAAAAAAAAAAAAAAAAAAAAAACTTGGTCTCACATTTGGTATCTTGCTCACACTATTGAGTTTTTGCTGAATATTTGGCACATAAGTGTAACTGCCTTCACAGCAGTAAGTAAATGCTATGTGGTTGTTGAGAAACCACTACCTATTAAGCCTTTTCCAAGCTGGAACAAATGCCAGAGTGGTAGGTAAAGCCTTGAGGGTAGGCTAGTCAAAGATGCTGCTACATGTTATGATCAACATTGACAACTCTAGGACTGCTAAAAATATCCAGAAAAAAAAATCCAACAGAAGTAAAATAACCCTGTATATTAGCAAACCATCTATAGAATTAATCCTGCCCCACCAAATTCCCTTCTTGTATTTTATTATAAGTTTTAAGTATATATAGAGAGTATATATGACTTTTGTGAATGGCATGCTAGTATGGTTTGGCCTAACTATACAGCCAACAATTGGTAAAATGCAATTAATCATGTAGCATTTTGATGTAGGAGGCGGAAATCCCATGCACTTTATCAACCACTCACCTATAGTGTTTTTAACAGCTGATAATCTATTTACACTTCAGTTTCTATATTAACAACTCTGCTGGGGGAATTTTATAGACATTTTGTATAAATATATTTATGTTACCACATTTTTGTGGTTCAATAACTTGTATGTGGTATAAGTACCCAGGGCAAAAACATGTTTCTTGAAGCCAATGCTGCTTTCATTTTATATACTTTTATTATATATTTTGCTTACTCTAGAATTGATTTAGTATTTATTTTATATTACAGTGTATTTTTTTTCTTTAATGAAACAAAGTTCTGTTGGTGTGAATAGTTCTTTATAAAAACATATTTCTACTATAATACAAACAAAGGTTAACATTACTCAGAATGGGTTCGGCTAGAAACATTATGTCACTCATTTCATACACAAGGACTTTCTATAGATCTAGTAGACAGGAAAATGCTCATTATTTGCTTTTACAAGAAAAAAAGTGCCTTAACTTCATTTGCTCTGTATTATGTTATCAGTTTTCAATAATTTTCAAAGTGTTAAAAACAATTACCAAATAAGGACAGATGACCATGAAAGTGGGATTATTTTGCATAAATCAAAACTAATATGTGAGTATCTTGTGAATTCTGTTTCACAGACAAACAACATTCTACATATTGCAGGTTTCTTGTTCAGATTAGCTAGAATAAATCATTAGTGTCCGATCAATTGCGTGCATTGCCTCGAGAAGATATATTCAATAGTACCATAGTGTGGAAAGTATGTGATCACAGAACAGAAACACTGTGTTGAGTCCTTCACATATTTAAAGGGATATGGAACACAATTATTTCCTTCATGTATTCAAATGAGTACGGTTTACTAAAGTAGCGTTTTGCTTGAAGAAACAGTAAGTAAAACCGGTTTAAACTTCATTGAAACGAACAGAGCATATGTATGTTTATAGATTTCACTGAAAGACAGGTATGACTCTATATTGCTGTTCATTGGCTAAAAGAGGCAAGTCCCCAAAGTAGTAAAACTCTTTTTTTTTCTAATTTAAAAGCACCTTTTGAAAAAACAGAAAATACGCAGTGGTACATTATTAAATACCCCCTTTCAGATGCAATATTTTTTTTATGCCCCTTTAAGTATATAATAATTTATACACACAGTGATCACATATATAGTTGTGAGCATGCGGGCTGTTGCTCATGCTTGCGGGCTCGCGCAGCGAGCCGTGGCCCTCGCGTAGCCGAAGGCGCTCCATGCCAGCAACTGAGGCCCTCGCGAAGCAGCGCTCCTTGCCAGCAACTGAGGCTCTCGCAAAGCGAGGGCCGCAGTTGCTGGCATGGAGCACCAAAGGCGCTCCATGCCAGCAACTGCGACCCTCGCAAACTTTACGTCGCAACGCAAACAACACGACACACCAATTCCAACCTTTTGCAAACTTTACCTCGCAACGCAAACAACATACGACACACGTTAACACACATTACGACCTTGCAACACTCGGACGCAACTCGCAAACATTACAAAATTCAAAACACAATACATACACACAGCACATACATAAAAAGCTTACCTACAGCAAGAGGGAGCACCCAGGACCTCAAAAAAGCAACTTACACCTTAATTTCACTCAAAATAAAAGAGTTTACAAACTAAAAAATTTCATAAGCGACATAAAAAATGGCTGCCGAACAAAACGAAAACGAGGCTACACACGCAAACACCATACGAGACACGTTAGCACACATTACGACCTCGCAAAAATCGGACGCAACACGCGAACATAAAAATATTTAAAACACAATAAATACACACAACACATACATAAAAAGCTTACCTACAGCAAGAGGGAGTATCCAGGACCTCAAAAAAACAACTTACACCTTCATTTAAATAAAAAAAAAAGAGTTTAGACACTAATAAAATCGCTAAGCGAGAGAAAAAATGGCCGACGAACAAAACAAAACAAGGCTACAGCACTCTAAACACGGAAAACACCACAGGAAACTCGCAAAACACCACACGGATAATCCGCGAAGACGCATACCACAGATAACTCGCCATTTTACGCCAATGCGGAAGTACACCACTACGCTAACGGTTTGGTCTCGCGCACGCACACTATTACACTGCACACATTCATCACGCTTACACAGCAGCTCCACACCACTAATGCTGCAGCAACATCAAAACACATTGACAGCTCTTCAACACAATGCTTCAAAATAGGTAAAGTATATTCATTTATTAATGTATTATATATTTCATTATTACACACCAAACAGCATTAGCTCACTTACAATTTCATTGCCGTCATTTTTTGACGGGCAATTCGCTAGTTAGAAATAATTGACAGATAATAAGACTAGGCTCAGCTCCAGAAACAACCATCATGGAGATTTCAAGGGAACACATCTTATATTTCTGCTTTGCACATTAAATCAGACATGCTTATTTGCCACACTGCTTTTATTTAGAGCCCTAAGTGAATTAGAAACTCATTAAATAAAGCAGTTTGGGGGGGGAAAAAAATCTCTTTACACATTTTAAGCAGCTGCAATTTAACTTAAAACACCATATTCTTGTTGGATTTCAGCTCAAAGACAGGATACATAAAGGCTTCAATGGACTAATGAAACACTTCATTTTAAGGGATGAGTGTGGCATACAAATCTGCCAGTATGTATGGACATTAGCATGCAAGTGGCACAGCCCCCTGCCAAGGGTGTCATATGGAGTTAGACTCGGGGGTGCCAAGTGAAAAGTGGGTGACATAATGGGTGGGTGAGATCTGGACAGGCTAATTCAGTGTTCACTATTACAGTAAAAAAAATACTCCAATTTTAGAGCTAGACACCACTCAACCATATTGTGGTAAAAATGTTTTATATATAATTAAAAAATATTATATTTAATAAAATAAACAGTCAACAAACTTATGTGTCTTAAAATGTATAATCTGCTAAGAAGAACTAATACATATTTTTCATCGTTAGAAAGTTACACGGCTGAGGTTCAAAATATGGTTTACATTGAAAATGACTGGTAATAGTAAGTACTTTATCTGTTAATGCTATTACAATCCCATTCGTTTGTGCTATTAAAACTGCTTTTTGTTACAGTAAACAAACATACACTGAAGTTTGCAATTCTTAACCTGTCAGTCTAAGTCACTCACCAAGGAAAGTCTGAAATCTCTTGTTTATGGAAGATCATTGCTGATAATTTGCCAATTACCCCCTGGAGCTCTGAATTGATTATTTTTAGTACAAAGCTATGTGAAAGAGAATACACTGGACATGCTCAGACCCCCTAACAAGCTATTAAATCAATTACTCCCTGGAACCGGAGCATTTTTTTTCACATTTCTTTAAACTAAAATAATAGATTCAAAGTACCGGTACTATGGAGTTATTAGAAATACGTTCCAATTATCTCCCATTAGCATGAAATAGCAGTCTATTCATGGTAGGTATATCAGGAAGACTTACAGACAGGTAAAAAATACAAAATTTCACTGCAATTGGAAAATCCTTTTTTTTTTAAATCACAAAAAAATACTTATTTTCTATTGAAACAACTCTTTGGAGCCTGCCGATCTCCACTGAAAAATTTCACTGTGAAAGAGCTATGTCCTCTCCATTTCCCCCCATTGACTTTCATTTGGAGGTAGGCTTCTCTGAGATTGGCCCTGTGATGGCTCAACTGGAGCCCCCCAGCCCCCCCCCCCCCCCACACACACACACTCTTACCACTTCCTAAATTGTGTTTTAGTCAATTACTATTGCTCCCCCGACCTGTCCCTCCTAATTTCGTAAAAGGGACAGGAAATTTGAACAAGCACAGTGCATCTTGATAACCAACTTGCCTGATTAGATTATCTATCAATGGACAGGAAATCATAGTTACTTAGTAATTGAGGTTGAAAAAAAACTTTTTCATTTTAAGATCTCCTCTGATCTGCAATATGCGGATTAATTGTTAATTGATCCAGAGGAAGGCAAACAAAAAAAAAAAAAAGTGAAACTTTGCTGATGGTCTCAAAAGGAAAAGAAAAAATATTGGCGATCAGACTCCTCCCTGGATCAATACTCCCTCTCTAATTAACCAGGATAACTCTGAATGCACTTTTTATTTAAAAATATATCCAATCCCTTTTTAAACTTATCTATTGAATCGCTGTCACCACCTCCCTTGGTAGAGAATTCCACAGATTAACTACCCATACTGTGAAGAACCCTTTTCTTTCTTTAAGGTGGAATCTTTTTAGTTCTAACCTCAAAGGATGTCCTCTTGTTAGTTGAAAACCTCTTGGCACAAAAAGCTCCCTTGACAAATCTTTATACTGACCCTGGATGTATTTACATAAGGTAATCACATGCCCCTTTTAGACACATTTTTTCTAGAGAAAATAAGCTTAATTTGGTTAGTCTTTCTTCATAACTTAGCCCCTCCATTCTCCTTATTAGTTTTGTTGTCCTTCCCTGTACTTTTTCCAGCTCTAAAATGTCCTTCTTTATGAAGTGGTGCCCAAAACTGTACATATTACAAATTAGGGCATACAAAGAATTTGTATAGTGGCAGCATTATTTTTCTTCCCTTGCTTATAAAACCTTTTTAATGCATGCTATTATTTTATTTGCCTTTGCAGCTGCTGCTTGGCATTGAGAACGGTTACGTAGGTGGTAGTCCACAAGCATTCCCAAATCCCTTTCAATATTTGATACCCCTAGATTTGCTTCATTAAGTTTATAAATTGTATGGCTATTTTTCCTTCCCATATAAAATCCATCTGCCATTTAATTGCCCATTTCTCTAATTTATGCAAATCCATTTGGAGGGAAAGTACATCATATTCTGATTGAATTACCTTGCAAAACTTAGAAGAAGGACTGGAAAGTATTGTCTCCATTTTTGGTGATTACACAAAGTTATTAATAAATATGTTAAAAAGGAGAGGACATAATACTGAACCCTGAGGAGCCCCACATACCACATTAGTCCAATCGGAGTATGTTCCATTTACCACAACCCTTTGCTTTCTGTCTTTTAGCCAGCTCTCAATCCATGAGCAGATATTTACTGGAATTCCTGTATCCCTTAGTTTGCACAATAGTCTCCCATGTGACACTGCATCAAAAACCTTTGCAAAATCTAAAAAGATTACATCCACTGAGTTGCCTTGATCCAAGTTCCTACTAACCTCCTCATAGAAACTAATTAGATTTGTTTGACATGACCTATCCCTCATTATTAACGTTTATTTGTAACGCACCAACATATTCCATAGCGCTATACATAAGTTAAGTTACAGGCAATGACAAGTTCAAGATTAACGCATTGCAAAGAATGGATAGCCCTGTCTTTGAGCTTGGAATCCAGTGTCCATAGCGCTTTCCCTAAAGCACCTGCCAGGATTGAAACTCGCAGACTTAAAATCTAAAGGTAAATCTATAATCCATGTTGGCTCCTACTTATAATCCTGTTTGAACAGACATATTCTTGTATAGTATCCGTTATTAACGCTTCTAAAAGCTTCCCAACTATAGATGTAAGACTTACAGGTCTCTAATTCCCTGGATTTGCTCTTGCTTCCTTCTTAAATATAGGTATCACTTCTGCTTTTCTCCAGTCACCTGGTAGCAACCCAGTGTTGAGTGAATCTTGAAAAATTAGATATAATGGTTTGGCTTTTACAGAACCCAGTTCTCTTAGTACCCTTGGATGTATTCCATCAGGACCCGGTGGCTTTATTAACATTTATTTTTTCCAAACTCTTTTGGATTTCTCACTGAGCTAACCAATTATTTGGTGAAGGTAGTGTAACCCCATTTTGTTGCAGTGTCCCAACCACTGGTACGCCCCTTGTGTATACCGAAGAAAAAAAAAAAAAAAAAAACTATCTAGCTCATATGCCTTTTCCTGGTCACTAGTTGTTAGACGGACTGTTTCACATTGTAATGTTCCTATAGCTTCTTTCCTGGCCTTCTTCCTATTAATATACTTAAAACATATTTTAGGGTTAGTCTTACTCTCCTTTGCAACACATTTTTCATTTTCTGTTTTAGCCAGTATAATAGCCCTTTTGCAAGCCTGGTTGATTTCCTTGTACTCACGTAAAGCAGCCTCTGTCCCCTCTTGTTTGTATAATATAAATGCCTGTTTTTTACTTTTTATCTTCATCTTTAAGCCATTGTTATGCCACATGGGTTGTGATTTACTCCTTTTACTTTTATTCCCACATCTACGGTATGTGTATGTATATTTAGCAAGGATTAAATTGTTGTCCATTTATGTTCAGTATTTTTACCTACCAGTTCTCTGCCCCAGTCTATACTTTGTATTGCTGCCCTTAGACCATTAAAATCTGCCCTTTTAAAATTAAGAGTTTTTATTGGCCCCTTACAGTTTTGTTTTTTTTAATTTAAATCTCAAATGAGACTGTGTTGTGATCACAGTTTCCCAAAGGTTGCCCAATTTCAACATTTGATACTATATCAATATTATTTGTGAGGAGTAAATCCAAGATAGCCCGATTTCTAGTAGGTTCTTGTGTGACCTGGGCCAGATAATGATCCCTGAGTGTACTCAAGAACCTGCTCCCCCTTAGCTGAACTGCTGGTCTCATTCATCCAGTTTATTTCAGGGTAGTTAAAATCTCCCATTATTAGAACTTGCCCATGCTTAGCTGCATTTCCAATATGTAATAATAATTGCATTTCCTCACTTTCAATTATATTTAGGGGTTTATAGCATACTCCTACCAATATTATTTTTGAATTTGCTGCTCCGCTATTTAACTCTACCCACAAACATTCAATATTATCACTAGTTCCAGCATAAATATCTTCTCTGACTATAGTCTTACATTCAGGCTTAACATACAGACAAATCCCACCTCCCCTTTTACCATTCTACCTATCTTTCCTAAATAGGTTATAACCATCCAGATTAACAGTCCAGTCATGAGAGTAATCCCACCATGTTTCAGTAATGCCTATTAAATCCAATTTCTCATTAACTGCTAATAATTCTAACTATCCCATTTTATGTAATTCTGGAGTGCCTGCCACTATACTTGAGTTACTTAGCAGTACCTCCCTATTGACTATAAATAACCCTCCCCCCATCTCCTCCCACGTGACTAATTCCTTCCTTACCCCCTGTACACTACCCCATTACTTCTATCTAGTCCCTCCCCCCCACCTATTAGTTTAAAAACTCCCCCAGCCGTTCTACCATCCTTTCCCCTAGCACAGCAGCTCCCTCATCTTTAAGGTGCAATACATCCCTGCTATAGAGATTGTACCCAAGTAAGAAGTCAGCCCAGTGCACTGAAAAAAAAACACTTTTAGTATATCAGAAAATACTACCTTGGAGGTCCTTGCCTTAAGCTTATTCCCTAATTCTCTAAAATCATGCTTTAGGACACTCCATCTTCCACTAAATTTTGTTATTGGTACCAATATGTACCAAGACCGCCGGTTCATTTACAGCCCCTCCCAATAATTTATCTTCAGGGCCATAGAGAACAGACTTCCCCATTGGAAAATGGTTAGGGGAATTATATTGCCCCTGCTTCATCCTGTATACTGTATGTAATTCCCCATGTAATATTACAGTGTTCTATTTCATGTTTAAAATGAATGTGTGAGTATAGTTAATGTCATGCGATAGTCCAATATATTTGGTTCAGAGGTGCAATTCCCAGATGTTCCCTACCCCCCAGCCATCTTAGTCCCTTGCGCATGATCAAAGGACCGGCCATAACGTTTTATACTAGTTTTTATTGCCCTTTGGGGGTTTTAAAAATCGACAACCGATATGTGCTAGATCAATGAGGTCAAAGGGGGAGGAGGGAATGTGGGTTGTGCTTTGGTTCTGTATTTTATGTCAGTAGTTTTTTTTAGATTATTGTATTTGGAAATGAATAAAGGCAGTTCACTGCTGAGGCATATAGAAAATGGTATGTCTTATTTACCTGGATGGCTGCAGTGAGATACTGAGAGACTCTGTAGGATTCTGCTGGGGTAGGTTTGACTGTAACAAGTCTTATCAAGCCTCCTAAGAAGAAGCAGATCTGGAGTCTCTTGGTAGCCTGGAAATGCTGATTTCTTATGCAAGGATCCTGACCGATACAGAAGCCAGATATCAGGTTGCTGGTGCCGACATTTCCAAGAACCCAAACGGGCAGGTGGCCCCGGGCTTGTATAGCCCCTACAGCTTTGATTGTCCCAAACACACTTTACTTGTCTGAGTAAATCAGATGCAAACAGTCACACACAAGACCCAAACTTATATGCAAGTTTGACCCAGGCAAAAACACTCTCTTCTCTCATCTACCAAATCACTGTACACAGGAAATAAACACACTTTACTTACCTGAGTAAATCAGATGCCAGATCCAAACAGTATACACCAACTAGTTTAGAAGGGGACTTTGGTTGTGTTTACGTTTGTGATGTAAATAGCAGCTCACCCTGTGATGGAACTAACTCCCACACCCCACAGGTTAGAAAGTGAGAAACTGCAGAGGGCTGATTGACTTAACTGATAAAGGGCAGGTGTATTAATCATGTTTATGAGCTGAACCAAAGTTGTATTGTTCGGCTTGCCAATAAATGTTCCAAAGCTGATCAATAAAGACACTCTTCTAGTGAACATAAGCAAGGTGCTCTATCCTTTATTTAGAGGTTGTAACTTATGCTGTTGTTAACCCCCTGATCCCTATTCTGCATCCTGACAGTCCTGGAATAGAAGTTGGTCACCAAGAAGCCCACCCACTCACTGGTCCAAGGGAGGATTCCTGTAGACAAGGCAGGCAGATTCTGGTGCTAAATCAGACCCAGCCCCCCCAGTTCTGACAATTTATTTTTAAAGTGTACAACATTTGGAACTTATAGCAACTATATTAGAGCACACAAAGCTCTCATTTCTTGTTTAAAAGTTTTCTCTGAGCAGAAGAAGGGTAAAATTTGTATTCACATGACTCCTTATATAAATCAGTTACTATAATGCAACAAAAGAGTTACAACAACATCATTACTATATAGGGTGTAAATGTGCTAGAACTACTATACCATTAGGCATATGCTTAGTTGTTCACCTTCAGGAATTACAGATCATTTACAATATGTTACTGAAATAAGTTGAATATCTTTGTTTAAGGAGTTCCTTGATAAATAATAGGTCTCTACGTGACAGCAGTGTTCACATAACACACTAATAATACAAACTGTTTAATGATATTGCTGTGTGATGGGTATTGGGTATATATACACACACAATACCACATAAATAAAATCTGTATATCACAAGTCTTGTCAGTGACTGGGGCAGTCTGGTCCATTACCGGTTAAATGTTTACAGAATTTGTTAAGATTACAGCAAGATGGTGATTATACATGTAAAGCAATAACAAACAGAGGCACCACACCTCCGATTTAATTACACCGAATCAACTCTCTTGTTTCAAAGGTTTATAATGACCACAACAGAATATAATTACTGCAAATTAGGAAGAAAAAAAAAGTCACATTGAAACCTCCCGACAGCTAAGCAGGCAAAGGGCTGGGAACATTATCTTGAAGGGTTCCTACACTGATATGAGTAGCTGCTCAATAAACAAATCCTTCTACTTGTCATGGAGCTCAGGAAATGAGCAAACAAAACACATGGGCGATGTCATTTTCTTTCAAGAATCAAAAAAAACTATAATTAACAAAGACCAAACAATATTTCTTTTCAGAAACCAAAAACATAAATAAATAAAATAAAAAAATCTGCAAAAATGTTTAGTTTGGGATTAAAACAAAATTCTAAAAATGTTGCCCGATTTTAAAAAGAAATGAAAAGAAACATTTTAATTCATATTCCCTAACTTAAAACACTGGTAACAAATGTTTTTAAAGGATTTTTAAAGATACAATCTTGGTAATGGGGAAAATTGTATTTTGTTTTAAAACAAAATACTATGGGCCTCATTCAAATGTGATTTGGCCAATTGAATAGGGCTCTATATAAGCACACAGCATTTTTTTTTTTTACAGAAGTTTTTAGTTACTGAAGACCTTGCTTTTGGATAGAAGTTCACTAACAAAAAACTTCTGTAAAAAAAAAATATGCTATGTGCTTATAGAGCCCTATTCAATTGGTCAAATTGCATTTGAATGAGGCCCTATGTTTATTTTATTAATAATTACATGTAATATGGCTGCAGTGGCAGCTACAATTTTTGTTTCTGCTTCCACAAGTCTAAAGGAGCATTGAATGATTCAGTTTCTTCAGATGGCATTCCTTGGTGCAAGTACTATCAATAGGATTTATAGAAATCTTATCAGTCTATTCCCACCCAAGGCAAGAATACAGCTGCACAAGCAAGGCAATGGCTGCCCAGTTCTAAATGAGTGTGGATGGATGGATGGATAGATAGGAGAGATAGACCGATAGGATAGATAGGATAGATAGAATAGATAAAATAGATAGAGTGTGGGTGTTTTAATGGTTTTACTTTGTAAGAAAAATGGACAACAGTGACTTTACAATTTCATATATCCAAGTCTCTAATATTTTTTTTAATTTGTCCCTCTAATCACAAAAGTAATAGTTTAATATTTCACACAATATTGACAATTCTAGCATCTTATACACAAAACCTATTCCATTGATCATGTTGAAGAATACACCATCAGCAAAAACATTCAGTCTTACTGAATTTCTTACGTAAGCCCTTCTACTAAATTCATTCTTCAGTCTTCTGAAACGGACTTGTTCAACTGAAATAAAATAAGGCAGCCACTGACTGATCCGCATTAACTCATGCAATGTGTTGTGAAAAATCCAATGTTATAACAGCCCTCAAGGACTGGGTTGTACAAGCCTGCTCTAACTGAATGGGAAGTATATCATGGATAATAAACAAAATTAAATCAATTCCCCAACTGGCTATACAAATTGTACTAGCAGTTTTTCTCTACTGTAAACTTCTGAAATATTTAGAACTGTTTTTGCTCCATAAAGATTGGAGAGGGATTTAACTGCCAGAGAACATTGAAGGTCTTTATTTTGGCCACTGAGGAGGTAGACAAGCAGACTGTAATCCTAATTAGCACATAAATACAGCAACATCATTTCCTAGGATTGATTCACTTTAGAAAAAAAATAACAAAAATCAACTTGTTTCATAGGTTATAATGACCACTACAGAATATAATTACTGCAAATTAGAGTAAGAGAGTATATTTTTCATGCTCTTTACGAACAGCCACAAAAAACTTTTGGGGATGATGGACTCCCTTTAATAGAATTTTTTTTTTAAAGCTTCTATGTATTTTCAAATTGGCACATAGTATTATATCATTGCTCAGATAAATTATAAAACTGATTCTGAATGCCCTTTTGAACATTTCAAAGTAGATTGTTCTGCTGTGTCATGGGTTGCTTACAATATGTAAGTCATCTAAAAGGATTTTAAACATGTTTTCTTATTAGTTATATACCAAATCATCCTCTACAAAGTGTGGCTGTATCGAATAATCGCATTAACGAAAAAAGAAACAGTCCATAATAATTCAGACGCACTGCGTCACATGGCTCCCCCACTTCACCACTTCTAGTACTTGAGGAATAATATAACCATCATTACTTATCCATTAGTGTATGAAGAGCCTCCGTAGAAATCTTCAAGCATTGCTAAAGTAAATAAGAGCATGGACAGCAGCTCTTACCCAGGACAGGATTTTGGTGTGCAGGTAACATCCTGTCCCAGTGGCAGATATACTGTGTAAGACAATAATCTAGTTGGTTCCAGGGGCATAAGGGTGTGGTGAGAATTAGCTGGGTCTTTCATAAGCAATCAGTCTAACAGAATTACTAAACAAAAGGTCTACAATCCAGCAGCCGACTAATTTGCCCAACCTCGTGAAGATAAAATGTGCTTTTAATTTCTCTGCATGTTGCTAAAGCCATAATGATGGTGTTTGGGAAACAGAAGGCTGAGTGAGCAACCAAGGCCGAACAGGAATGTTTTTACAGGCACAGAAAGTGAATACCATCGGCTCCGACTTCTTCCTTAGATGGAGAGAAAATATCTCCTGAATTAAAGGAAATGGGAGATCCACTTAGGACAACTGTGCCAAACAAAGATATGCCCCACAAAATGGCATTATTACAGACATCCTGCTGCCTCTTAATCCTACCACAGATAAATAAACTTTTATAGAGGAGTAGAGCCAAGTAATGAGATACGGTATCTGGGATGGTAAATATAAACTAATTAATCTTTAAAAAAAGTTATATTTTTTAATTAATGAGAGATTAAAGGCATTTAAATTTCCTGGATTATGATTGCATCTGATAGAGGAGAATCAGTGGTGTATGAAAACATTTTTTTTGCATGCAAAATTATTATTAAACTTACCCCAAAGTTTGCTATATCTCTTGAGTTTGCAACTAGTTAACACCACTGGAAATCCCTGCTAAAATTAGTAATTAATTTTGGCCAATTACAGGCAGCTAATAAATTGTATCAATCTGTAATAGCGTTTTTTGCAGGAAGGAATCATGGGATGTGTAGTCCCCTGCACAAGGAAGCAACGAGGAGACAGACACTGCTCTGTAGATCTCTACATTGTGCTGTTGCTGGCTTGAAGGTTAGCATAGGGTTCAAATCCTTACCCAAATGCAGTGTTTCTATTGGTAGGTACACTGTGCCTATGTAAGCAGCTTTGGGGGTGTTGAAAACAAGTTTTATTTTTAAATAAAATAAATCTGTATGGTGGAGCAAGGCAAGGAGTAGCAGAGAATAAGGGCAGCACAAGAAAAGTCCTGAAGGTGGGAATGAGAGGAGGTGACAAGAGTGGTTGGAAGAAGAAGGTCGTTAGCAGAACAAAGAGGGCGGGTAGGGTATTTGGGAGACAAGAGTAGAGATATAAGGGGGTGCACAGTTGTGGAGTGCTTTGTATATTAGGGTCATGATTTTAAATTTTATTTCTGGAGTTTTTACTGGAAGCCAGTGGAGTGACTGAGAGAGAAGCTGCAGACACAGAGAGGAGTATGGAAGAGGAGTATGGAAGAGGAGTATGGAAGAGGAGTATGGAAGAGGCGTTTATTATAGAATGAAGTGGGGATAGACGGGTGGTGGGCAGGTCAGCAAGGAGAGAGTTGCAGTAGTCAAGATGAGAAATGATAAAAGAATGTATTCGAATCTTAGTTGATTCTTTTGTTAAGTAGAGATGTTTTTTGAAGATGTTTTTTAGATGGAGAACGCAAGATCATTAATGGGGCTACAATACAATTTTCCAAGTAAGTTTAAAACTAGTATTTTAGTAGGTTAAACTTAAAAGTACCACTGTAACATTATACAATACATTTAATTTGCATATTTAATAAATAAAATCAGTAATTGAATAAAGAATACATTTTAGCTCTTAAAAAACAAAACATACACTTGCACTTTAGTGTTTCAGGCTTAAGCAGATATTATTTTCTCTCGCCCACCGCCATATCTAATGTATTGTGGAGGATCTGCAGAAGAGGCTGTCCTGATAGAAGTATCTGCCTCTTTTCCTGCAGTGACCACTACATGTAAATAATGACTGGTCAAGAACATCTTCCCCACCCCAGGACACCTAACAGGAATGCTACTAATATCTCACACACTGAAGTTCAATGTATTATTTTTATTGCTAAACAAAATAATCAAGTTAACCATTTATGTGCCCCTAAAATAAAAACCATTAACAGCCCAGCATAAACAGCAGTTTGTGGGTGAAGGTTAGTGCGGTGTAGGAGCAGATTGGAAACATGATAAAAAAGCCAATAAATTAAACTCCCTCAATACTGCTAAATATTAAATTAATTGTTTAATCTAAAGGTTATGCTAAAAATTTAAAGGGCCACGGAAGGCTTCAAAATTTTATAACGTACTATTTGGACAAAATGTACTTGATAACAGGCATATTGTTATAATGTAATAAAATGAAGCCTACAAATTATTAACGGTTATATCCTTGGTTTTATTACAGGTATAGGCATAGTATTTTTCTTAATCGTTATTAGTCACCTGGGAGGGTTATCCTTTTTTAAGTTAAGCTTCCACTTAATCATGTGGCAAGTTCCACAAAATTGTGGCACATTTTTCAAAACAATGAATGAGTGCAGATCTTATCAACTATACTTGGGAGGGACCTTGTATGTAGATAAGTGGCATAGCTTTCCAGCGTAAATGATAAGAGCCTTCCAGAGGGTCTGGGATATATTTATGTTTTTCCCTTTTTTCTAATCTAACACATACTGCTTCTATCAGAACCACACATTACATTTGAGTCATTCTATAGAGACACACCCCAAAGGTGCCTACATAGGCACCTGGTCCCTACCAATGGAAAACACTGCATTTGGGTATGTTTTCTAACCCTATACTAACCTTCCACCAAGCAGCAGCAAAGGGCAGAGATCTAGCGCGGTTGCATCATACAAGGGAGGAGCTATAGGTGTGTAATGGTAATCAAAGACTAGACATCCCATGATGCTTTGCTGCAGAGACTGATTCCCCAGACATTGCAACAATGTTTTAGCAGTCTGTGATTATGAATTTATTGTCAATTTAGCTTGAATTTTCAGAGCATTCCTTCTCAAAATCATCTGCCAGAAAACTGAAGAAAATTATAAACATCAGGGTATGTGTTTTAATGTTTATTTTAGTATTTTGCATACACTGCTGATTCTTCTCTACCAGATGCATTCATAATCCAGGAAACTTCTATATACCTTTAAGTTTCTGTTTCGTTTCTATCTACAATAGAATTTAAGAGGATTCCAGTGGTAATTTAATACACACAAATATATAAATATAAATAATTTTGATAAAAGATCTGAACTGGAATTATGTTTCTTTAAAAAAAAAAAAAATTATACACACTTCACAATTCTCTCAGCCTCATAAAAATATTTCTTACTCAAGTACAAGAGCAATTTATCAACTTCATCATCAGTCATTTAATCTTTTGACATTTATTACAGTGACACAAAAAAACTAAGAGTGATCAAAGTGTCTAGACATACTTTACAAGAATAATTTACGGTTTAGTAAAAGTTTGTACAAAGCAACTTTATCTAGATCACTTAGTAACAATATGAACAGCCAATGAACCCTTCAATAATTTTCACACACATTTTAGAAATATACAGTATCATTTTATATATATATATATATATATATTCCACAACAATCATTTAGTGTATGGTGAGCACAAGAGTGAGAAAAGCTCTCCACCGTACAAAGTACAGAAAACGAATAATACATTAATAAGCCCATTTGCATGTCTAAAAGGCGGGGACATGCAAATGAGAATACAATGTACCGCACCCTTTTAATCCAAAAATAGCAACTTTATACATTGCTCCCTTAAAGCATATGCCCGCTGTATTACACAGCTTTTAAGCAAAGCATCGGGTTGGATTTTACACAAACCAAGAATCACTCATATACAGGCCTGTTTCAAGCTTTTGGCTATCATCAGTATGAGGTAGATTCTGGTTTGTGCAATAGATTTTGTAGCATTGGGATAGCCAAAAGCTTGAAACAGGCCTGTATATGAGTGATTCTTGGTTTGTGTAAAATCCAACCCGATGCTTTGCTTAAAAGCTGTGTAATACAGCGGGCATATGCTTTAAGGGAGCAATGTATAAAGTTGATATTTTTGGATTAAAAGGGTGAGGTACATTGCATTTTTCTTTTAAACATGACCAATCAGTAATACTCCTTGATTGATCAAAATGTTTAATTTAGACTGACAAGCTTTCAAGACATTTAATTTTCTTTCTCAAGTCTAAATACTTAATCAATTAAACAATTAATAATTGAAAAACGTATAAAAATGCATCTTGAGATGGGTGTACACAAAATTTCATCAACATCCGAGACGGAGGATGACATGACCTAGTTGAATGACCCTACAATTTGATGTAAATTATGTTCTTGTCACTGCTGGAAACTAATCACTACTGCTGTTGCTATTCCTAGCTTAACCACATGCTCGGACTGATTGTAGCAAATGGCTGGAGCTGGGGAGCAATATCCAGCATGTAAAATGCTTTCTACTTCAAATTTAGTGAGCCTGTGCGAAACAAAGTATTTTAATAACATTCCATCCATAGTCTTTGGTATTGCTTTAAAATACTGCACATTTGGGACAGTTGCTGTGTCCCTCTAAAATATTAAATACATTGTGGTTTATACCAGGAGAATACTTAGAAGGCCATTGAAGGCATTTGCTACTTAGTTGAATTTGAAAGTGGGCATTTGCCAATTTTGCACAGTGTGTTTTTTTACTTAAAAAGGTATATATAAGCTTCCGGTTTCAAATGTTTGGTAAGAATCAGGCAGTGATCAAAAAAATATGCGTTATATAGATAAGTTCAGTGTACTTGCAAAGTTAGACAGGAAAGTAAAATCCAGCTTTGTACACCCACATGGAGCGGACATAACAAAGTACACTGAGGAAAGCAGCCAGTTAAAGAGTTTGACCTTTCAAAGGAAGTACTTGTTGCAGGATGGAATCACATGGTTTGGTGGGGTTTGAGCTCACAGCTGAATCAGAGAACAAGGATATATACAGAGATAGACTACATATCCAACGCTGCTTTGCAACACAGAGTTTAATACAAATGTATCAGCTATCCTCTGCTTTCTCCTGATTGAGCAGAACTAATTATGAACTGTATGCTAATCTTAGCAGGGATTTTCAGGGCTGTCAACTAACAAATGCTGCAGCTTGCAAACAGAAGGGATTTAGCAAACCTCAGGGTGAGTTTGTAAATATTTAGTATGGTATTTTTTTCATGCAAAAAATGTTTTTATACACTACTGATACTCCTCTATCAGAAGCATTTATAATCCAGGAAACTTAGATATGCCTTTAAGCTCCTAGAGCAGAATATCCTGCTTTAGATGTATAACTGTCTTTGGAGGCTTTTCCCTATCGGCCAATGAGCAGCAATACAGCTGTAAGAGTCTTAAGTGTCTGCCAATGAGATCCAGAGTCGTGCATACTCTCTGCTCACACAGTCCTGTTTCCTGTGGCATTTCCAGTAAGTTTACACACTAAATATTAAATCTTTTTTCAAGAACAAAATAAACTTTTATAATGTTTATAACATGCAAGATAAAGAATATGCATTCCATGTCCCTTTAATCTCTCTTTCAGTTACAGCTGGTGAATATTTACCATTACCTATACCAACCAAATGAATATTGTTAAAAGAAAAAAAAGAATATTTTATTTGTTGTTGACAAATTTATGATATTGTTGATAGGAATTCTAACTGGCATTTTGTCGGTTTGAGACACATTGCTAATCTTTGGATCTACCATCTATAATACATTTCTACCTAAAAAATACAAGTTTACTATTGTTCTGATACAAAACAGTTACGTTGCATGGAAAATGATATTGTAATAGTGCCAATTTATATATAATGACTTTATTATATTCTCAAACTGCAATACTTTTCCCACTAACTAACAAAACAGTCGGATGATTTTTTTTTTTTACGGTTCTTTAGTTTCACAGTTTTGGATACATCAAAGAAATAATGACACATGACATCTTAAGAACAACAATTATAACATCACATATATAGTTGTGAGCATGCAAGCTGTTGCTAACGCTTGCGGGCTCGCGTGGCGCTCCTTGCAAGCAACTGCGACTCTCGCAAAATTTACGCAAGGAAAATACGAGACACGTTACGACCCATTACGACCTCGCAAAAATCAGCCGCAAAACGCGCACATCAAAACATGAAAAATACAACAAATACACATGACAAATACATAAAAAGCATCCAGGACCTCAAAAACTAAAGTTACACCTCAATTTAACTCAAATTAAAAGAGTTTAGACACAAAAAAAAAATCTCTAAGCGAGAGAAAAAATGCCCGCCGAAAAAAACGAAAACGAGGCAACAGCAGTCTGAAGACGCAAAACACCACCAAACACCTACGTATTTGACGAAAAACACCTACGAGATTAAAAAACAAGGACGCAACCCGAGCAACCCCAAAAACATTACAAACACAATAAATACAAACAATAAACACATAAAAAAGGTTACCCACAGCAAGGGGGGGGGGGGGGGCACCCAGGACCTCTGCAAGTGAAGTTACACCTCCATTTAAGCACAAATTTCGGAGTTTAAAGACCCGAAAATCACCTAAGCAAGAGAAAAAATGGCCGCCGAACAAAAACAAAAACGGAGTTTAAATGTCCCTAAACACGCAAAACACTACCATAAACACGCAACACACCACCAAACAGCTATGAATATTCCGAAAAAGTCGCACGACATAGAAAACGAAGAACGCTAAATCAGCCGCATTATATACACCAAACACCATTAGCTCACTTACAATTTCATTGCCGTCATTTTTTGTCGGGCAATTCGCTAGTATTATATATTTGATTGCATCCCTTGGGAATCTGTTGGTTGTGTCCCTAAATGAAAAAAAGACTTTAAACGTGACAGACATTTTCCTTTTCATGAAAAATTTAGTTGTGAAATAAATAAATGTTGATGCCACTGCTGGACCCTGGAGGGATTCTTGATACATTGTGTGAAGTTGTTTGTGAGAGGGGTGTTTACATTTCTGGGGAGCTGTACATGCATTGAATGATATAAGGTATCTGCATCTGGGTCAGTGAGGAGGGACGGTGTGTTGTCAATTTTAATCTTATCCTATTATCAAACAAATGCTCAGGGCATCTCCTTGTTCTCTCCTCCTTTACCCCTCTTTCCACGGATAACTACAAACAAACAAACACACATCCCAATGATCCAGCTCTCAGGATGTGATGTAACAAACACAAAATGGATGCCTATTCGCTTTAAAAATTCAGATTTCACCAAAACAAAAGTTGTCCATGGCTTACACAACTGCTTATATTGTTAGTTTGGTACATATTTAACAAACATGTGTCTTCTGTCTTGAACTGCAGTGGTCCTTTACTTAGAATTAGTCAGAAAGAGGTATATTCCTAAAGAACAGCATATCAAGTTCCTCTCTGGTACTTAACCAATCTTTTTAGGGAAAAGAAGAACCCCCACCCATCAAATAAAGCATATTTTTCACACAATAGTTAAAGATAATTATTGTATTAATATTTATACTTTCTGAAAACATTTTGGCCATTATCTGATAAAGTGTTTAAAAGACCATACTATAAAGTATCTACATTGAATCAGCCTATCCCTCAGGCTCCAAGCCAACAAGAAGTGCTCTAAAGTTCCAACTAGAAGCCCCTGGGCATAAATTAAGCTAAATCTTTCGTAGATATGTAAACCATGGAAATAAAAGGATGAATACAGAAAATCTTATTACATACTTCTCAAACATGTTACTTTCCCCCCAAACTACAGGAATCCTCTTATTAGGTTCAACCTCACTAATATGTGTCAAATTCTCACAAGTGGAAAATAACATATTCCTAAATTAGACATATAAAAAGGTTATCTGGGAGTGCCCACTTAAAGCCTACACGTTGACTATCTGGAATAAAACTGTTACACTTAGTAATGGTTTGGACGGTTCTTTATAAATGTTTGAAATAGCTGTACAATCATGAGCCATTAAAAAGCTACTCAAATAAAAATCCACATAAAAATGTTATGCGCCCATTGCAAATCATATAAATAAATTTCATAAGGCCACTTGAACATACAAATTAATTATAAACATATCAGGTCGTAAATTCTTTACAGGTGTTAACTTGGTTTATAGCCAACGGGGGGGCAACTTTATAAGGATATGGAAGTTTTACATTTGCACGTTAAACCAAGAAAGTACTATAATCTGGTTTGTGCAAAATCACCAAAACCCAACATTTCTTACACGCAGTTTATTCAAAAGCACATTTCTTCAAAATGACCAATGCCAGAAACTTACATTTTATACTAAGGATGAGTTCCTTGTGTTCCCTCCTTTATTGTGGTGCTGATAACTTTTTAATCTTCTCAAAAATGCCTGTACAAAAATAATTGTATCAAACCAATGATACACTTACAGCCCTATTAAATTCGAAGCCTGTAGCAGGATCGGCAAGCCTGCAAGGGCTGCGAGTTTGAAATTCGGATGCGTTACAGAGCTGAATTAGACCATGCCATAAGTTACTGGCTTGAGACGCAAACCCGTAAACCATATAATCGCACGTTGGATGCACGCCCGTGAACATGATCAATTAGTCATCAGTTACGGGTTTAGAGATTGTCCTCATTACGTCACTGAAATCCAACCTCCATTTTTCAAAGTCTTACGGGTTGCAATTACGGGTTACGATGGGACCCACATTCCAGATATAATGCAATATTGATAACCCAGTAAATATTATATTCTAGTCCATGCGCGTTCCATTATATGTATTAACACATTGATTGCCGGAATCGATATAACACGGAAATTGTACTGTAAATAAAGTATTTTATATTGCAGATTTGCAAGCTTGAGAATGTTGTGCTATTATTTTCTAATACCTAACATCACTTTCCCTTTTATTAGGAGTACAGTAGTGTGTGTTTATTTTAATTTACAGTGCTATGGATAGGATTTTACCCCCATAGTAGGTCCTCTCTGGTACCCTCTAGTGGCTTCTTGGCTACATTTGAGGATTATGGACTTGAACGCCAGTGGATTCAATTTATTAGCGCAATTGGAATGTAACAGTTACGGCTTGACAAATCAAAGGATTTGTGGGCACGCAGTTCAAATTTCCACATCCCATAGCCTTTTCTCACCCTTATCCCGCAAGTCGTTGATGGGATGCTTTACGGGCCAATTTAATAGCCGCAAGACTTGCAGCCAAAGTTACGGGTTACGGTTTTCAATGATGAGGGAATTTAATAGGGCTAAATGTATATCTTCAAATTAGAGATTACCCAGGATGAAGCTATATAAAAGCAAAATTAGGAGTTAGCGTTAACTGGATATCAGATGGATTTGTGAACTTGCATTTAATTGATGTCAAAATCTAATTTCCTACAGCATGCCCTTCAGAAGGTTCCCATCATAAAACAAGGTGGACCTATTATACTAAAGAGTGAACTGCGGGAGAATTCTTCAACATTATCTGTAAGAAAAAATTGCATGACAAAGAATCCTACAAGACTGCATCATTTAACAGATATGGACAGCCATCTGTAACCCATGCGCACGTTGCTATTTATGCCCTTTCCATTGTTCTGCTCTGGAAATATATAGATACAGATCACTAATACACAAAATTAAACGTCAAGTCAAACTCTAAAAATTGCTGGCAATTACTACTTCTCCTTCTGGATCGCTACTTTGTCGTGGTTAAGGGGCTTGTGTACATCAGTGAAGCTGTGAGCCATATCATGTAGAGTGACCCAAGATGGAAAGGTCATAAAAATTGAGGTTAACTGGAGAATGGAGCTGGCAATCCACTACAGTATCGTTGCCAAGACGCCATATACAGTAAATAAGCACAATCAGAAGCACAGACAAATTTGCCTGGCGTGCTACGTCCATATGGTCTCTGAAAGTCAGACACAACTTAAGGACTGAATAACAAGTTACTATTTATTTAGATTTGTTGCCAATGCAGCAGCTTTTATTCCATACAAAATGGGTTGCACATTCAGAACAGCACAAATTAGCCTTTTGTTGCAAATTACTGTGGTCCCCATTTATTTCTTCCAACACAGTGTTTTTGACCTCATTTGAACTCACTGGGATTTGCATATTCCTCAGCTCGTTAATATTTCTGGATGTTGATTATGGGACGATACGTTCATTGCTAAATACTACAAGTGTGTGATAAAATAAAGAGCACAATAACATGAACCGAATCAGTAGGCTGATTGATTCTAAAAGTGAACTTCTCTAATGCCCAAATGAATCCTGAATTTGAAAGCTTGCCCAGCAAAGTAAACATAAGCCAGATGGTTAAATTAAGGGCATACACGCATCTCTGCGGGAGAGAAAACAAGCACGATAGAAGGGCTAAACAGAACAGGTATGACAGGAGAATGTTTATCTCCAATAATGAGATAGTACACACCTGGATCAAAGTCTAACCACTTCTCCATTCCAACAAGGAGCCGGTATACCCTACTGTTATTATCAGTACATCTGCGAGTTAGTCATGTTGGTCTCAAATGGTCATAGTTTATAAGGGTGTCAGGTTTCTAAGCTTTAAAACAATAAAGGACTATAGAATCTGTGCCGTCTTGCATTGTTTGCACAGACTTTCCCATATGTCAAGTGGAGATGGTGTAGCAAAGGTGATTCATAATAGTACAACTTCCCATGAAAGGGAGGGTGAAAGCAGCATTAATATGGCTACATACTCTATGTTTTCCACTTACTCATGCGGATATATATGTAATATAGATAAGGTTTCCGTTTCAGAATTTCTGAGCCCACCCTTTTATTCACAATTGGTGTTCCTCTTCCCAGTTCCACATATGTAGCGTCCTATTGTCTATATTATACTCAACTAGGGAGAGCTTCTGCCTCGTGAAATCCTCTTGCACACACTCCTAGGACTAGTACAGACAATACATACACACAAGACATAGGAGGAAAAGAATAAAATCGGAATGGGCATTTGGAGAGGACAAACCTTAGTTCTCAAAGACTACACTTGGTAGGGATCCCTCTCCTTAAATCCAGAAGATTTACAGCCTTATTAAATTGCGATTCGGCAAATTTAAAATTGCTCAATTTAAGCACACAGCATATTTTTTTATAGTAGTTTTTAGTTAGTGAACTTCTATCCAAAAGCAAGGTCTTCACTAACTAAAAACTTATAAAATATGCTCTGTGCTTAAATAGAGCCCTTTTAAATTTGCAGAATCGCAATTTAATAAGGCTGTTAATCTGCATCTAAGAAAAGTCTAATCCTGGCCTGTTTATAGAATTAGATGACCCTGCGGCAAGATATATCACATATATAGTTGTGAGCATACGAGTTGTTGCGAGGTGTTGCTTTGCGAGGGCCTCAGTTGCTGGCATGGAGCGACCCTCGCAAACTTTACGTTGTAACGCAAACAACACGACACAGCAACTGCAACCCTCGCAAACTTTACGTTGTAACGCAAACAACATGACACAGCAACTGCGACCCTCGCAAACTTTACGTTGTAACGCAAACAACACGACACAGCAACTGCGACCCTTGCAAACTTTACAACGCAACGCAAACATACGAGACATGTTACCACTCATTACAACCTCGAAAATTCTCTAAGCGAGAGAAAAAATGGCCGCCGAACAAAACGAAAACGAGGCTACAGCCCTCTAAACACGCAAAACACCACAAGTAACTCGCAAAACACCACAAAAGACCTAAGGATTTTCCGCTACAGACGCATACCCCACATTTGCCGCCATTTTAATGCGGAAGTACACAGCTACGCTAACGGTTTGGTCTCGCGCACGCATTCTATTACACTGCACACATTCATCACGCTTACACAGCAGCTCCACACCACTAATGCTGCAGCAACATCAAAACAGATTGCCAGCTCTTCAACACAATGCTTCAAAATAGGTAAAGTATATTCATTTATTAATTGTATTACATATTTCATTATTATACACCAAACAGCATTAGCTACCTGACAATTTCATTGCTGTCATTTTTTGATGGGCAATTCTCTAGTATACATATAATATGGATGACATACTTTAAGAGACCACTATGGTCATATATTTAAAATATTCTGTTTTGGAGAACTATATCTTAAAATGCAAAAGAATGGAATAGATAGAATAGAATGGAAAGCTCATAAGTTTACGTGGACAAACCTACCTGAGAAAATAACAAGCAACTGATACAAGAAAAATTGATCCCTGCAGTAACAAATAAGTGTACAAGGGGATACAAAGGCCAGTCTTCGTTTATTTGCTTTTTTTCCTCTTAAGAATCTTGCCTTCCATGGAGCTTCTTCCTCAATGATGATTATCCCTCACACCCAGTAAAGTGAAAATTCATCTTGTTCAGTGAAATTAGATGTGAGGTGACTATTAAAATCACAGCATCTTAACTATACTCTCACTAATCTTTGTCGAGTCTTGAGCTTTCTTCAATCCCATATGGGATTGAAGAAAGCTCAAGACTCGACAAAGATTAGTGAGAGTATAGTTAAGATGCTGTGATTTTAATAGTTGAAAATTCCCCTTGCAAATGAGAGAGACCTCCCCATAGTTTAGGCTAGGGGTGGGCAAGTTCGGTCCTGGAGGCCCACACACATGCCTAGGTTTGATGATATCCCTGCTGCGCAAAGGTGAGTCAATAGCTTCTTTAGTCATCCTGATTGACTCACCTGTGCACAGAAAGGATATTGGGATGACTGAATAAGCGATTGACTCACCTGTGCGCAGCAGGGATATCATCAAACCTAGGCGTATGTGGGCCTCCAGGACCGAACTTGCCCACCCCTGGTTTAGGCTATTAAGTGAATACTACAGTGATAAAACAAGTCATGGGTCTTTTAGAGCAAAAGTTGTTTCTAGAATAATAAAAGATTATATAAACGTATCCATGTTGGACTGTCTACATACTGCCATCCCTCAGAATACACCATTCTCGGAGGTGGACAGGAAGCAAACTGCCTCAGACTATGAAATATGGAGATTCACACACAGCACAACCACTTCTCTGGTCATCTTTTACAGCTTCTAGAGCAGAAAGCAAGAAATATAGATATTCATAGAATATTTGGCTGGGGAGATGGAGGTTTCTTCTCAACTGGAAACTATACATATATTAAATCCCTAACTGGCTTTACAATAACAATACCCATTACAAAAATGAAAAGTGCTCCCACTGCTCTGCATTCTCCTTCTATGTCAGCTGCAACAAAGGAGAACTTTTGTGGTTGGCCGTTGTTCCTGATGCTCCCTTGTTAAAGAACCCTTTGCTTTAGATATTTTACTAATACTATATTTTTTAACATAGGCATATTTTATTGTATCATATTAGCATCTTGGTTCTTTACCCAGACCACCTTGGCTGTGGCATATGTTTATTCATAAAACGTACAAGTAAATCACTACTTAGAGAAAACACACAAGTTTTTTAAAAGCTAGTCTTTATCTACTCCTAATACTTACTGTGGCTATGGAAATGTATTCTTATATAGAGAACAATTCATGTTTGTGGCATTAGCAGATTTGGACACATGACAACAAAGGAATTAAATTTAACTAAAACACTGGGTAAAACCAGAATACATAGATCAATACAAAATACACTTGATTTAGACAACAGAATAATAAAACAATAGAATAGTCAAAGAATGTTCTGATTCCTTAGGAATGTTCAAAAAAATCTAGGTATTGAACAATTTGTCCTGAATTATTTTAAGCATCAGAGGATCAAAGTTATGCTTCTCTATTCCTTGGAATGTACGGACTGTGTATGGAATGAACATTACAGGAACAAGACTTGCATTCATCATGCCTTTATTATTCAGCTCTTGTACAGCCTAACAAAGTATCCAAGTGAGGTTCAGTTTGATATTAACCCCTACAATGTCAAATAGGCCGAGCAACATGTTGGAAATTCAAGAGTTCAATACGATTGGTCATAATGCTGGAAATTGTGATTGGTAGATTGGGGGACAGAGAAGGAAGAGAAAAAAAAAAAACAAGTTGGCATGGAGGCCAGGAGAGGGGCCTCATAATGATGGTCGCCAAATAGTTTCAGAAAAATAAAGTGGGTCTAATCCAAAAACAAGTTATAAAAAAACAACACAATAACACTTAAAAAGGCACAAAAAAGACTACAGCGGAGGCCCTACTAGTATATCGATATATGATAAACCATTCAGAAAAAATAAAGTGAAGTACTACTACTTTTTCTGGCTAGAATAAACTTTAAATTGGTAAAAACAATCACCGACATAGAATTAACACAATTCCCACTGCAAAGTATAAATCAGGATAACAATACAGGTTTAATAGTTTTAAATGATGTAGTATAAAGTATACGCAGTCAAATCAGTTTGTATATATTGTGCTATCAACAATGATCATGTTTTTTCCTATTACTAATAAAAAGTTATAAAACAACCAACCACAACATAGACTTTAGTGAAACGTGCTACTATTGTTAATTATCTATTTGCTATTTTTCCAAAGGGATGTGATTAAAAGAAGCTTGAATAGTTGCAAGTATGTTTATAATATATATTAATGTAAATATCTAAATCAGGCAGACAATCATGTGGCATAAAATCCTGCAGACATGGTCAAGAGGTCCAATTATTGCTCAGACCAAACATTAGAATGTTTTTGACCATGGAATAATTGGTGGTGGTGGTTTAAGGATCTCAGAAACTGGGATTTTAACAAGCAATCTCTAGAATTGACAGAGAAAGGTGTGGAAAAAAAATCCAGTGAGTGGCAGTTCGGTGCGCAAAAACACCTAGTTAATGAGAGAGGTCAAAGGAGAATGACCAGTCTGGTTCAAGCTGACAGGAAGACAACAATAACTCAAATAACCATGCAAAAATGGCGTGCAGAAGAGCATTTCCGAACATACAAGACATTGATGATACATCTGCTGTAGCCCATCCATTACATTGTAGTGGATGGGCTACAGCAGCAGTAGACCACACACACATTAATGTAGTTAAACATGACTTAAATAGTTTTATTTCAATTATCAACATAAAAAGGTCTATTTAGGTATTGAAAAAAAACAAAAAAAACATGTCTTTGTATTTTTAAGATCAAGGTCCACATGTATATAATATTTCAAAGGTCAGCTTACATGTAAATATGTGGAAGGTGATCACACAGGAGACATATTTGTTGACACAAATCAGCTTGCAAAGTTTTCATTTTAAACCTGGTCACCTACCAGGAACTAAAAGATAATGTTTACAGACTACGTTAGTGCCTTCTTTCCTTAGCTGTTTGTTTGAGAACTGTAAGTTTAATAAAAATAAAGAATGAGCTAAAATAGTTGAAAAGAGAAAAAATATGTTTCAAACCTTTGGCACTTTGGTAGAGAATAAAGAAAAAAAGTTTAACAGGAGTCCTCTAACCAATTTTTAAGTTATTCTTAAAAAAGCATAACAAATGGAAATGCAATTCACTACCCATTTTTTATCCAACATAAATCATTCCTGGATTAGTGTGTTTGTGAGGCGTTTTTATGCACATTAGCAACTTTACTATACTAATTGGCTGTAATGATGTGCTAATTAAAAATGCATTCTTCACAATGGTTTCTGATATGGCAAAAGCAATGTTATCATGCAGAATGACATCCCTCTCCCACACTTATCAAGCACTCTGAACTACTAATTAGCAGAGTACATGCAACAGCATAAAGGTGCAGCACAAACAATGTTAAATATCTCAGCAATACTTCAGTGTGGAGAAAATGGCTAGTAAAACATGCAGAATATTGCGAGGATCTTTAAGAAGAAACCAACAGTCTATGTAAAAACAGTAATCAAATTAATTAATAAAATATTCTTGAATATATATATATATATATATATATATATATATATATATATATATATATATATATATATACACACATACACATAAATATAATATTACTCATCACTATCACGCTGACTGAGATATCCAACGTTGTTTTGCTTGAATAACTGTCAGTATCTGTTCTCCTAGATGTGATAACTTTTCCACCTTCCACTAAGCTAAGGGTGGTGGTATAAAAATCCTTGATCTAGATTCATATATAGAGTTGGTAACATTGGAAGACTCATTATGGTCCTCGGGCCTTAGGTTGGACAAGGATGATAGAGACAATATAACACTGGCTGAGAATATAGCAAATGGTCCTGAATGAATACCCACTTGGCAGAGGAGTTGGCATGGAGATAAAGCGGGTCACATCCATTGTGTTTCTACAGAAACAGTTTGCTGGAAGGAAACCATGCACTAGAAGTATACCTCTATCAAGATTATCAACCCTTTATGTCTTACAATTGCCAGACCTACATGAACATACAAAAACTAAAATTTGTCTGTGGTTTCAGTCAATGTTTTCATTCGTTGCCAAGTTCCCAGGCACCGACTCTCTTCTGATTGAATTTGCCATGTAGAGGCAAAGGTATGATAGGTTTCATACATACATACATACACACACACACACACACACACACACACACTAGTGACTTGCCCGTCACAAATGATGGGGCAATACAATTTGAAGCCATGGGAATGCCGTTTTACACACGATGTAAACCTTTTTGTACTGGGAGGACCTTCGGCGCTCATTGCAAGCCTCTCCTCTCGTCTACTTTTGCTCCTCTAAGCACCTTTGTCACTCATTATAAAGACAGATATATATTTATCTTATATTTATCTATATTTAGTTAAGCAATAATTAATTAATTAGTTCTTGAATAAATTAATCTACTTTACCTATTTGTAATTATTATATCCAGCAATCAATAGCCTGAAGAGCTAACGATCTGTTTGTATTTTCCGGCAGCATACGATGTACAGTTTGAGTGTTGGTGCTCTGATGATAAAGTGTAATGAATGTCCCAGCTGTGCATTAGAAATAGGCCGTGAGCGTGAGGGAAATCCGTTGGTTTAGTTGTGTACAGAGCCATTGTAGATTCGTAATGTTATTAATGTGTTAGGCGGCTCGCAAGCATTTTCCGTCATTTGTAATAGTGTATTTTATAGTTTGATCGCTCCTGTGTGAAAGTGCTACGCGTTTGGCAGTGTTTTGCGCGGTCCGGGGTCGTGTAGCATGGTTTTCATTTTCTTTGGCAGCCATTTTTTTTCTTGCTTAGGCGATTTCCTTGTGGCAAAAGTCGTCAAAATCGCCTTAAAATTTGCGTTCCACCTCACTCCCAGACGTCCTGGCTGTTCCCCCATACTGTGGGTGATGTTTTTGTTGTATATTTTTTTATTTTCTTTGTGTTTTTTGAATGTTTGTGGTATGGCCGTTCACCTTATATTTTTGCTACCTCTTATTTATTTATTTTCTTCAAAGTCCCGGGTGTTTCATTGCCTTCACTGCTCGCTACATGTTAACGTTATGTATGTATATATGTATGTATGTATGTATCTATTTTTATGGCCTGTGTATACAATGAGCTGTATCCCCCCAAAATTATTCTGGCTCTAGGTCAGGAGGCTGTTCTCTGACCATTACGGTCAAATTGTATTCCACTTATAATTCAGACAAAATAAGCATGTTTTATATTGATATGCAAAAAAAAAAAAAAAAAAAGCAAAATAAAGATATAAATAATAATTTACGCACATATTGCGCAATGGGCAATTAGACAAAGACAAGTGTTTCATCTGACCATCCCAGTTCGCTGATGATTTCACAGTCTGCTATAGTAAATACAGTCATTATCTTATTGAGCAAGCATCTAAATAGTACAAGATTTCATAATCTACAACCCAACCATAACAAAAATAAAGTTTGCAGCTTCAGATAAGGTCTTCAGTTTCTAAACTGTAAGGAACTTCCCCAACTGGTGAATCCCACAGTCCCATCTGAGGACCAATATTAATAAGCTATGACAAATATGGAGAAGCACATGCAGTTTGTCTATTAAGGAAATCTGGGACAGTATAATCTTTGCTCCATCTGAAGCTAAACAATAGAAGAAGAAAAATAAATCGCATCACCACTCTGTGGGAGTCTGTTTTTTTAAAGAAATTTGCATTCTATAGTTGTGTGTGCGGCATACTAACATAACACTAAAGGAAAGGCATCTTCTGGAGATATTCGACCACTGGCTCGTTTATTTTTTCATTCCATTGGTGTGTAGAAACCAAAATGGCACATGCCACAACAGCGTAATTGAGTATTAAAAAGTTAACAATTCTTATTCGTATCTTATTTATAATTATAAAAATATTTTGAATTTTCAAAATAGTGTAAGACAAGAGATGAAGATATCAAACTAAGGAGCCACACAGGTCGTGTTTTTATGAGCCTGGAATGAAGTACCTTGGAAAAGTCTTTAAAGGCCTGGCTCCAAATTTAGGAGCCTGGCTCCATGTTCCTGGGAAATTTCCACTGCCGTATATATAACTATATTTGTCTTTTAATTACATAATTACAGTATGTCATTTAAAGAACGAGTCTTGATAATGGACAAATTCCATAAAGTAGAAATAAGAATATTACAAAATAAAAATTGCATTCATTTATTAACTTTTTGCAATTGTACGATTGCAGGGGGAGACACATCTTGGTTTAGTTTGCCACCCATGAGAGACTATTGATATGGTTTACAGTTTACTTATAGTAAAAGACAGGGGTATCAAACAGGATAGTTCTTTGTAGATGTTTATGGCTTTCAATCGTCCAAGACATTTGAAGGATTAAAAGTCTAAGATTCATTTTTTTTTTTTAGAGAGAAAAAATTTCATTTTTATTTTCTAAAAAATAAGTTTTGCCCGCTATTAAATTTTAAGAAGCACTGGTATGCTGGATCACTAAAAAATGTAAAACCAATAACTAGTTTTTCTCTATAAAAAAAAATGCATACATTATATACACACGGTTTAGTTTGTATAGGTCATGACATTATTATTGTATGGTCTATGGTGGATTTTTTCAAGCGATGGCGAGCTCTTGTTTTAAATGTTATGTATTACTAACAAGCACAGAAAATACAAGAGACACCTCTTTTTTTACTTTTAACACTTAAATATTTATTCTGGCTCGCTACCTTGTTGTGGTGAAGGGGCTTGTGTACTTCAATGTAGTTGTGAGCTATACCATGTAGATTCACCCCAGATGGGCAGGTCATAGCAGAGAGGTCAGACAAATCACATTCCACTGGAGAAGGAACTGGCAACCCACACTAGTATCATTGCCATGAAAACCTTATTGATTTGCACACCCAAGATGTGTCCATAGGGTCATGGAGAGTCAAACATGACTGAACACACACATTTATTAGTTAGGATATTATTATATTTTTTATAAAAAGCTGGTATAAAAACTGGCGGTGCTATACACAACAGGTCTACTAAGACTTGGTGCAATGCAAATGTAAATCTAGCTATACTAAAACACCCATAATATCAAGCTGAATTGGTTCCAAATATCCAAGGTTCCTCCCACTTTGCAAGACAAATAAGCATGCAAATATGGGAAAGTCTTATACAATATAACTTAAATGTGTATTCCATATTTGTTTTCATTTTCTAAAAAATATGTTTTGCCCACTATTAATTTTAATTTCTCAAAAGGATCCTGTAAATATGGGTCTTGAGCTGTGTCTTCATATATCTATACACACACACACGTATATTCTCTAAGTGCTAGAAGTATTCTATACATTACTGTGCTTTAGTTCACCAATGTTATAAAAGGGTTGACAAATGTATATGAACTAAAAAGCTATATTAACTAAAAAGTTATATCAAGTCCTGGCTTATGGATGAAAACAGAGCAGATAAAATCCTATTGGGACAGATTCCCCAAGGTCCGAGGCTGTGGAGGGGGCGCACTACTTGTTTTCCATGTAGAAGTGAGACTTTCTGCATTCTTCTTAAAGGGGTACTATTGTATAACCTCAAGAAAAAAAGAAAAAAATAAACTACTATGCATTCAGCCTTACCTGTCTCTGCTTGCTGTACACCTACACACTGAGCAGTTGCAGCTATTATATCACACCGGTGTAATTGGAGAGTCATATAGACCCTGCCCCACTAGATAACAGCACACTCACAGGGATGGCATCTATGTGGTTTTCTATTTCCCAGCAGGCCCCTTGCCTTGCCCTAACATACTTTTTAACAGTAAAGCTTAAGATAAAAAAAAACAAAAACATACAGTAGTGTCCTCCCTATACTAGCCAAATGTAAAACCATGCCTTCCTTCTGCAGGGGTATACAGCAAATAACATAACAGTGCAAACAATCCTACAGTACAGATTCAAAGGTTTATTGTCAACCTACTAAAACAATAGCGCTATCTCTCATTTGTCTGTGATGTATGTAAGAAACTAACAGCATCATCAACCAAGTAAGTCATGTCTATAAAACATTTTTTTGTAGAGGACATGGGAGGCTTCATGATTGTACTAGATATAAAATTACTTATGTATTTATTTACAGGGAAACCCCACTAAACGTACCCCGATGAGAGCTAATTCGCTATAGCTATTTTTTTTTAGCTCTAATTCCCTGCTCTATGGTAAACCTTGCATTTAAATCCCCACTTAGCTCTGACAGATTCACCATAGTGCGGTCTATAGAATGCCCAGTTTAGCGCAGTTTCACAGAGTGCCGCTGCATGCAACAATATGTAGATCGCTAAACTGAGTATTCCTGTAGTTTTCAGAAATATATTTTATTAAGATTAGAAGCTCTCTTTTTACTGCCTAAATTAAAAAAAAAAAAAACCCTGCTTGGGTCTGCCCTCTGTAGTTCATGAAGACACAGACTCTGTAGTACTGGTTGTGCGGTGTCTCATAGTAGCCAATCAGTGACCAGCCCTCAGCAGCATGTTATTAAGACTTTGCCCCTTATTGGCTAGTATAAGACACTGCCCAGCCAGTGGAAAAAGAAAACACACTGTGACACATCATCAAATAACCTCTCTCTGATGCAACAAAGAATAAACGGATTTCCATATTGTTCCAATTAATAAAAGGAACATAACATAAGATTTAAAAAACGGACAGACAAAATGAATAGACTTTCATTCCAAATTGTATTTTAAAATTATTCTTAAAGAGCCTGCAAAACTGACTGCACATTGTACTAGTCATTTTTCTCAAGTCAATCATTCCTGAGAGTTGTGTGCATCACTATTATGTTTTTTTTATATATATTTTTTTATTGTTGCAAGATGGAATGACAGTAAATCAACAGCAATGTTGTAAACACTTTTCTGAATACAAATCACAATTTCCCAAAATTACATTACATTTATCACATTTCTGTTCCCCTTACTCTTTTTTCTTCAATGTTCTTCACATGTTTCTCAAATGCATACAAAATTTTTAGTGTGAATGCCTTTTTAAAGGCTTTAAAGGCATTTTGAGGGGTTTAAGGGTCGTTTAGACCCTTTTTTCGGGTACTCCCGACCGATTAACCGGCAACTACAATTATCCGGCAATAAGGAGTCCCCGTGGGTGCCAGATAACAGGGAGTTTACTATATTATTTTATATATATATATATATATATATATATATATATATATATATATATATATATATATATATATATATATATATATATATTAAATAAATACTATTATGTATTATTTATGGTTCCCAAATACTGAATTAGCTGCTTTCATGTGCTATCCTATGCAATAATCTGCAATGAGACCCCCGCCCCATACACTCACACATTTAGCATTTTGAGCTACAAATTAGAATATGGAGCAACATATCAGCATAACGGGCCTGCATAAACAATGCTGAATATATTAAGAGTGATACTGTAGAGAACTGCTAGTACAATATTTAAAGAGTTTTAAAGCTCATTAAAGTGAAACCAGCTTATTTGTGGATGACAGAGTCCATTTAACTATACCCCATAACAGTTTGATTGTCAAGCAAAGCTCTTATATGTTTTTTTGTAGAAATATCAGGATTTAATGCAGATAATATAATGATGTCACTGTGTGCTTGGAGATAACCTGCACAAATAAATCATCACAGGAAGGGTAAACGTGTCAGGCCTGGATCACAGGAGGAATTGAGAGGCAGGTTTATTATTCATGAACAGAACGGTCTAATCATGAATAATACAGACTAATGGACAAGGATGTGTGTATTTTCTATTATATTGTAAAATAAGATAACAGAGACATACATTACAACCGCAAGGCAGTGAAAGCACGAAGCGCGGGACCTCTTATTCCCCTTCATAGATATTCTATAGGTAAAACAAAGTGTGTGTAGCACATTAATATAAAATAATGCAAGCTAAATTCCAATGTAACTCCAACTAATTCCAATGCAATACAAACGACGAAATTCTAAAACAGCAAAAAAAAAATTTGCCTTGTGTTGTAGATTTTGTGAGGAGGTAGTTTACCACAAAAATAATTTAATTTATGGTGGGCAAAATAGATAGAAGCCCTCCCCGTAGTTGTACAGTAAATAAATAATACATTTGTGTTCACATTTGAATGACTAAAACTAATTAAAAAAACTTGTTTCCTGCTCAAAATCCTAAGCAATTACACTGTATTCTGGGTACCTGGACAGGGACATGCAAATGTACTCACAAAATAAACTATTTTGCAATTATGGTAGGCCACCATTGTAGTGTTTATCTGCTTTGTTGGTGGGTAGAGTATCTATAAAGCTCACTATAGAAAGAGCTTTCCCTTGGAGTACAAGCTTTTATAAGAAACAGTGGCAAATTACATTGTGTCCAAGCAGATTAAACCTGCAACAGTGGTTCCATGCAGGGTAGGAGGAGCCAGTATAATTGTGTGGGGGAGAATACAGTTCATTGTATGCACAGGCCATAAAGTAGCTTATATATACACATAGAAAACAAATATAGAGCAATCTGGGGGGGGGGGGGGGGGCAGTTCCTACACCCATGTTTCCATGCATATTATAAATTGAATGTATTAGTTAATAAAGTTATGAAATTAAAGGCAGCATGTTTTTACGGTATATGTTGGAGTGTTACAAATAAAGGTTAATACTACTACTACTACTACTACTACTACTAATAATAATAATAATAATAATAACAACAACAACAACAACAACAACAACAACAACAAGCCTTAAAACAATCTCTTATGGTTCTGCACACTATATATTTAAATTACAATACCCATACCCTTTTATATAAATCAAGGAGATATATGCAGTTTATATCTACAGGAAATACCCGGGTTACATGGTTTCTAATGGCCACCGGTTCATTCCAGGTAGAGAACATTAGACAACCACTTGTACAAATCAAAAATACAGGGGGGGGGGGGGGAATAGAGCCATCGACATAATCCCAATTTGTGCCTTGAATACTTTGATCATGTTATCAATATAGTATATGTCCTTGCGTGTGTGTATTTTGCGTTGTTCAGTCATGTCCGACTCTCCGTGAACTCATGGACCACAACACACCATGCTGATCCACTTGGTATTCATGGGTTGAGTTGCTAAAATACTAAAAAATTGAAATAGCTATACAAATTATCCAAATCTAACATACAATATAAAATAAAATATAAGCAGATAGAAAAACACACTCATGTGTAAAAGAAAGTGAGTATTAGCCAGTCACAGGTAATATATACAGATATACTAAATAGCAACACTTATATGCATATTATAAAATGTAAGTATTAAGGATTTAATGCCTACAACATATATTCCTGGCAATATCTTCCCAAATAAAAGACCTTTCTAAAGTATTATCTACCCTATCTACCCTGTAATGGGCAATCAAACACACCCTCACTGTCTTAGTATGTTAGCCAAAGTTACTACACACATTATTTACTGCATCCTCCTGGTGTGAGAGCTAGTAGTGCCCCTCTTAATTTGGAAACCAAATCCTGAAATCCTCACTTCCCCAACGCACGTTTCTCCGCCCCCAAACAGATTCCTCAGGGGAAATTATGTGGAAACACTCAGGATGAATTTATCCACAGCAATGTGATCTGGCACAAAGAAATGTCAATGGTCTAACAGAAAATATTAGGTTTTTAAGAAGTCAAAGATCACATCTGGTTTCTATAAGATGCTGATCCCACAGGAAGAAGCCTGTTACTACTGTCTTCAGATTATTTCGTATAAATACTTTAGGCAGAATAAACCCAATGACAATTAGTTAAAGGACGATTGTACTTGTTTGTGGTATAAAAAAATAATCTAGGAGTGTGTTTATGAGTAAAGGACCATGGTTGTGTGTTTTATCTATCAGTGGATAGCATGGAGAGGGAAGCAGAGAACAGGGAGAAGTCAAAGGGTGTTGGATAACTGGATCAGACTGAAGGTGCAGAAGCTTGCATCAGTAGATGCAAGCATAGCTCTCCAGAAATGTAAACAGCCCTCTCACACATAATCACCAATGTATCATGGATGCCTCCAGGTTCCAGCAGAGGCTTTCAAATGTATTTTTCTTCTAACTAAACAATGGCTTACTTTTTCCCTGCTTAATTCTGCTCTTAGACTCACATACAAAGATACATATATTCAATTTTACAGTGACCCTTTAAGTGACCACTACAATGGTCCAGCTTTGTTAATTAAGTAGTAACGATTGGAATAGGAAAATAAGCTGCAATTTATTGTGATAAAAAGTTGATATTTTGTGAGATAAGGTCCCAGACTTCAGCTCCTCCCATCTTTTGCAAACTGTAACATAGTACAGAGATGATTTTCCTAAAATGTCCCACTAAAGCTGTGCAGCAAATAGGCAGATGCAGGAATTGAAGTCTCACTCTATACCATTGTTTGGATAGGATCACAGTTCCAATGTAACGATTAAGGGGAAAAACAGTTTTTAACATTGTAAAATCAAAATTAATAGAAATGTTTTATACTAATCATTGCACTTTAAAAACTGGACTTTTGCAGTGTTCCTTTAACATTGTCTGAGATGTGAACTGACAGATTGTTAAAGGACCAGTGTACACTTTTCATGTCAAATGTATTTCTTAGTTCACCATTCATTAACATAAAAAATACACGTGAAAAGAGCATAAAAAAAAATCTTAAAAAACTAATTAAAACAGTTTTATTATTAATGGCCACAGCTGAACCTCTCCCCACCTCTCATTATCCTGTGCACTACTGAAAGGAAGTGAAAGATTTTCTTACCAACAGTCTTATCAATGTTATCTCTGTTGAAATTATTCACTTCCTTTTAGTAGTGTTCAGGGCAATGAAAGTGGTAGGAAGGAGTACCGCAACTGCCATTAAGGAGGTAACCTGTGTTTTTAAATGATATTTTCTGGCTAAAGATTTGTTGCTGTTTGAACATATATTTTTATGCTAATTAACGGTGAAAGAAAAAATAGTTTTAACATGAAAAGCGCATATATTGGCCCTTTAATAAAATGAGAAGATTCAATGACAGTTTTATAGTTTGCGCTTTAGAAGAGCTGGACTTGATAATGTACAAACCAAATGTTACTACTACTGTTCAATAGCTGGTAGATGAATAGACAAAAAAAACTCACAGTAGGATCAAATAAAGCAATGGCTGCCCACAGTTAAGAACAATTACATATATGAGTTAAGAATGGCATCTTTTAATTTAGTAATTTTATGTCCCTTTGAAGCAACATGTAGCTTGATACATGTAAATCAATTTTAGAAAATCAATAATCATGTTGGGCTTGGGGTTTCAGATGGTGAAACTGTACAAAAAATAAAATAATGTTCTAACCTTTGTACTATAGTAAAAAGAACCACTCATACGGTATATATAATGCCTTGAGAGGTGCCGATTACTAGGAGTCTGATGGTTTGCAACATGCTCTGAAGGGATATGAAGATCCCTGGATTTTTGTTGTTGCTGTTCAGTTGTGTCCAACTCTCGGTGACCCTGTGGACCGGAGCATGCCATGCACAGCTTGTGTCTGATTTTGCTAATCCATAAGGTTTTCTTGGCAAATATACTGGAGTGGGTTGCCATTTCTTTCTCCAGTGGACCGTTATTTGTCTGACCTCTCTGCTATGACCTGAATATCTTGGGAGATCCTACATGGTATACCTCACAGCTTCATTGAAGTACACAAGCCCATTGACAAGCGACACAGAAGGGGCCCTGGATTTTACTAGGTATATAATGTACTTTGTTTTTATTAAGAAGTGCTTATAAGCTCCAACGTACTGACTAAAATCAAACCTATAGTACTTATTTGAATCTGCCCTCAACAGCATATGCAGACACAGACTCTATAGTAGTGGCTGTGAAGTGAATCATACTAGCCAAGCAGTGGCAACGTCTCAGCAACATACTGCTGAGACATGGTCACTGATTGGCTAGTATGTACAGCCAGTACTACAGAGGGTACTATTTGTATAGTTCTCGCCAGTAAAAACAGAGCTTATAATCACTACTTAATAAAATAAAGATACACAGGTATATTATACGCCTAGTAAAATCCAGAAACCTTCCACATGCCTTTAACACCCCTTGGCGGAAATTAAAGAAATGGGATCTGAACTGTAACGGAGCTGCTTAGTGCAACATGGTTACGTGAGACTGGAATTCCGGTGCCCCCGTGGAATGTTTGGAGGTGGTCTGACAGAAAGGTATGTGCAGCTTTCTTCTAGCTGTGCCGAGAAACCAAACGCCTACATGTAATGTTTATGAACAGGCTAGACAAACACAGGTGCGGGCCCAGGAATGCAAGGCATTATAATGCTATTAAGGTCACAATATACAGCACACCATGCAAAGCTTCTCAGCAACCACAATGCACAAACGTGCTGAAAGCTGCGTACATGGGTGGATTTATTAAACTGGGTATATTCCACTGGGGTTTTCACTTTAAACAGATAACCAGGTATAAAATGCTTCTTCCACTAGTGTTATACATGGAATTGATGCTATTATAGTGTAGCTCAAGAAAAAAATGCACTTGTTTTTGAAGTATGTAATCAACAAACAACATTAGTAGTTGTGTAGGTCATGGACATAACATTTTAGAGAAAATCTGAATTCTTAAAGGCTCTGTTAATGAATATAGGAATCCATTTTGTGTTTGTTACATTACTCCCTCAACGCTGGATCACGTGGGTATGTTCTTGTATCTATCAATGGAAGGAGGAGTGGGGGAGAAGGGAACAGCAACAGGTCAATAGTCTTTTTGTTTTAATTGGGGCATATTTCCCTTTGCCCTACAGACCTAGAAGCAGGACGTTTGCATCAATAGATGCAACCAGTGCTCTCCAGAAATGTAAATACCCCTATCAAGAAAACACAAAAAAAAAGTCTTCCAGGGCATCATTTTTTGTATATATATACATAAAAACTAGCTTAATAACTTTTTCCATGTGCTACTACATTCTTAGGACTACTAAAATCGAAATAAATATGTTTTATCAATATTCCAAAAAAGAAGACCTATCTCCTTAGTGCTTAACACCAACAATTAGTATGAATAAAAAAATATAAAAAAAAGGTTGAGTAGGAAATATGTTTGCAATGCCACTTATAACAAAATACTTTATTCTAATAAACAGAGCTATGTTAAACATAGGAAAATTTATCATATTAGGTGGTGAAGTATTCACAAAATCATAAAATCCCCTGAGGAAATGAGCAAATATTCCATGTGTTATGGGATTAAGCAATGGCCCTTCGCTGATGCTGGTGAAAGGGAAAGGAGAAAAATAAAATGGCCTGTGACCCTCGAAGGGTGCCTCCTCTCTGGAAGGCTCTCTAAGTGATGCCCCAAATCGGACTAAAATCTCTAATATAATAGTTTGGAACCGAAACACCCTAAAGCATAGGAGTGTATGAACTGGAGATATCCTGGTGTAAGTAACTACCAAATGCCAATCTTAGTAATCAGCCAGACAATATTGCTCCAATATTATCTTTTAGCAAGAAATGATTGGAGTAATGCCCACCCGCTGGAACTAAACAGTACCCGCCAGATTCCAAATTAAAGCAAATAAAAGCAACGATACAGATTCTGTGTATGGAAGACCAGCAAATATGCTTAAAAAGATCCTATTATAGGTTATAACATCTCCCTGTATGCCTCACTGAAGGTAAACAACTTGGGTGCCCTTTCAGGAGCTTCAGATTAGGTATATTCAAGCTGAGAATATAGCGGATATACTTCTAATTGTGCCTAACAGCTAAGTAAGAGGCTAAGTTAATAGTCTTTTTATTTGAATAAAGTATTTCATTTAATATTTTAGTGGGATTGCAAACATATTTTATGTTTTTATTGGTATTTAATCCATATTCCACTTTATTTTAATATTGTATTAATACAAGAAAATGTTATAAAGGGATAAGGGATTAGGATTTATATTTTCCACTATGGGCACTGCTATCTTGTTATTAACAGTCCTCCCATGTGATGAATCTTGTTATCCTACACAAGCTTTACATTATGTATGGCAGATGCCCGTTATCAATGGTGATGCTGTACGACAACCAGGGTTTTAGACAAATACGCAACTTCTCTATTACCAAGATGGAGGTCTTGTTGAGAAGAAGAAGGGAATGCGAACAGCAAAGATGGAAAATAATGAAGGAAGCTATAGGGAATCGTTCTCCTCTCTGCCACAGATAGTAAAAGGTGTGAGGAGCTCCAGCCTAAACATGGTGCAGAAACCAGCTACTTTCAGTGAAAGATGTTTCACAAAAGGTCAATTTTTAATCAAAATAAATTGAAAGGGTCTCAATGCTAAAATTTTACTTAAAAGTTATAAAAGCTGGACCATTACAGTTACCCTTAAACATACTGTATGATATTTTAAAATGTTACCGAAAATAAAATAAATTTAGGTGATGGTCTGCTCTGGGGGGTGAATGATTCTGGCATTACCCATGGTTTGTGCAGTAAAGCATAGTGTTTAAGTTCAGGGAATACAAGAAAAAAGGGTCAGAGGGCTCCCAAAGTCTCAAACATTGCAGTCTGTTATTTATATATAAACTATATAAAGGGATGAAACAATAATTGGTTATTTACTTGAAGATGTGCCGTGTTATTAGTATCACAGCACACCCCTTTTCAGTTTATCTAATTTTAAGTTAACACCTTCATGTGCGTGGCTACTGATTTTTTGCAAAATTTAAACAAAGAACTTTATTTTTTTCTGTGTGAACATGACAAAACCTATAATGCAACATACAGCCTTATTTTTTTTCTTTTGGCTTTCTAATTATGAATAATTACCTCTCTCCTACAGCAAGAATGAAACAAATTCCAGCAAAAAATAAATAAATAAATAAATTTGCGTATCAAACAATATATCCTGTTCTATAAAGACAATTGGTCATCCTTTGGCCGGTATAGAGTTAACCATTCGGATATATTAAGGAAAAAAGTCAATAACTCTCTGGTGATAACATGGGAGATTTTAAATCACAATAAAGTACATAAAGGGTTTCCTGGTGATCTAGTGGTTAACATTTGGGTTTGATTCCAGTTAGGGAACCAAGAGATCACACCACGCTGAAGCCGAGCAGGGTTGGACCTTGTCAGTACTTGTATGGGATACCACCCAGGAATACCAGGAGCTGTATGCTCATCTAACACATGCTCACATGTGGTGATGAAGATTTTTTTTGAAAATAAGTAAATATTTTTCAGATGAATTTATTGTAAGTTTTGCATAATACAGCAATGAAAGGTACCAAGTCCATCAAATCAAATCCAACCACAGGAAATAAGTCCTACCCCAAGTGCTTTCAGTAGAAGATAAAATAGAATAGTCAGGAAGACAAGTAATCACTGCAAGTACTTGGTTTATTTTTTCCTATCAGTAGGACTTTGCAACAGAACCAAAGAATACAATGGCTGTGTCATATTGCCAGTACACCAAAATAAATTAATATAGAAATAAATCGGACTCCTATGAAATGCAATAGCTATTCTGAAATAAATAAAGCTCAATACAGGGCAACAACATATTTTCTGCTGTGTGTTTAAACAATTTTAAAAATTATAAAAAACATTTGTACGCCTGAATCCTATAAATGTTACGTTTATATACTGCAGCAGAGCTCCACTAACCAGAGTGCGACTGTTGCAGGATATTAAAGTCATTTTATTACATCTTATTTGTCAGTAAGCCATCTTGTGTACATATGAACAGATTGTTTTTGGTCAAAATAATTCTGAATCGGGAACACCCCTTTTTAGAGGCTCTAGAAAGATGGAGCATTCCCTGCTCAGGTCTATAAAAAACACCCTTGCCACAAAGGCAAAAATAAGATTACTGTATAACAGATCACTCTTTTCTTCAAGCAATACAAGACTTGTTTAAAGCAACACTATATCACCATATGTGCTCTACATTGTCAGAGAGTGGAAAAGTAATTGTAGAATTAAATTAAATTATTAAAAATAACCAAGAATCATACTTGGATAGGCATTTTCAGTTGTTACTTCTTGTATAGCCCTTGATTTTTTTTTTGTCATTCTGTCGTGTCCGACTCTCCGTGACCTCATGCACTGCAACACACAATCCAGATCTACTTAGTATTCATGGTAGAGATAATGAAGTGGGTTACCAGTTCGTTCTCCAGTGGGCCACAGCATACAGCTCCTAGGTGGTCTCCCATCAAAGTACTGACCAGGCCCAAGCCTACATGGCTTCAGGGTAATGGGACTTCTTGTATCCCTGACTGGAATCAAACCCAGGTCGCAGAGCTGAAAGCACCAAACCCTAACCACTGGATTACCGGGGAACCCTCTAGTCCTATAAGTCATTACTTGACTATCAGTGATAAGAAAATTAGGAAAAACAGCCCTTGTGGCATGGCTTGAATTTGGTGCCAAAATAAGACATTCTTTGGGATAGATAGATAGATAGATAGATAGATAGATAGATAGATAGATAGATAGATAGATAGATAGATAGATAGATAGATAGATAGATAGATAGAATGAATGTACCAGAATACTTCATAAGTGAAATGTTCCCCTTAAAGTCAAAGTTTACAAAACAGTGGTACAAACTATAAGTACTGCTCAAGACTTGATAAAGAGAATTCGATTCTTGAAAGCTTGTCATAATAAATGAATATGTTTGTCCAATAAAAAAAGGTATCACCATATCCTGCAATACTGATTATTCAACTATATATTATATACACACAAACAGGAGTATGCACTGTGTGCGCAGGTATTAGGCGACATGTCAATAAGGAACAGTAGCTTGCGCTACGTCTGTACACAAACCATGATTAATCCTGGGGATAATGCTGTTTCATTCTCAAACACAAATGAGTAATTTGAGCTTTAAGTCATTGATTATCTTTGTAAGATCTCCTTCACACATAAAATGTCAGCGTGTTTAAATATAGAAGGGTGTAATATTTACTGAGTGGCCAACTCGTGATGAAGCACAAGGCACGGACCACGCCTCAGCAGAATTAATTTAAATGATAATATATGTATTGCAGACAGACACTTTAAGGTTATTTAATAAAATCAATATTGGAAACATTTGTTCATTTTCACCATGAGATAAGGAGTCATGGGATAATAAACTACCTGTTTTTGAGTGGGTTAAAACATTGCAAATCAGAAATTCCTAAAAATGTTATAGGAGGCTATAAAAAGTCAACTTTGCAATGTAAACTCCTTGACAGTCTTGGGAAGCAGATAAGAGATCTTACAGTCAGACACGGTTTGTGATTGTTCATATTTAATGTCACTGAGAAATAGCTCTGCAGACCACTTGTGGTATACTGCGATTCATAAATAACGCATAAACACAATGTTATATCAATAAAAAGGCAAATTTATGTTTTATGTAAAATAATATTTTGATCAATGCAAGAATAAATAAGCTGAATGCAAAACGTACTTTTATTTCTATTTGAACTACTACACCTGTTGGCATGTAAGGTGGTCTAGCAAGAATGTAAAAGTTATTTTAAGGACACAGCCACAATTGTAGCTGGTTCATTCAAGGTAACACATGGTGCCTCCCAAAAGACACCAATGCCAGTAACAAAGGACAGCTTCCAACTTTCTAGTCAGAACTTCAAAACCATAATCTGCAGAACATTACTCTCCTATTGGTGTTATTTAGTGCAATCTCAATCTAGATTACCATCATTGATCAAATTCCTACTCACTCCTAATAATTCTATCAAATGGCCCTTGTCCAAGCATATCATTATAGATTCAAATGGTCTGTCAGGAGGAAAACCATGATGTATAATAGTGGTGGACAACTCTGTAGACACATTTTGCCTCCTAAAGTTTGCATATGACACTTTTCCTCTCACTCTCTTCTTCAGCAACTCTACTCTATCAAAATTGTTTAACTGCAATTCATTGTTACCTGGAATAATTAACAATGTTGGCGTTACATTGATCGGGTTCAGCAAAGCATCCTCCAGCCGAACTTACCTGCGTAGGAGTGAGGAGTGAAAGCTGCTGCTGCTGGAAGAGCCCTCGCTGGCAAATATGCTTAGCAAAGCATCCTACGTGCAGCTAATCTAGGCCTCTTTTATATGCAGCTCTCAAGCAACCAGAAACTACATTTATCTGGCATCTACCAATCCTTTGGGTGACGGATAACTGGGAATCTACTGTGTATAATATATATATATATATATATATATATATATATATATATATATAGTACAAATAAGGAATGTACATTAGTGATTCTATTTGAATGTCTAAAAATAAGTTGATAAAAACTTATTTCCTGCTCAAATTTCTCAGAAATACAGTATATGCACTGCAGTCTGGGAAAACTGGGCTACATAATGTACCATCACTCTGTCAATTCAAACCATTTTAAACATGGCTCCTTTTAAGCATATGCTTACAGTATTTCACAGTTTTAGGCATAGCAACGGATGGATTTTTCACAAACCAGGTCAGTTAACCACATACAGTACTGTTTCACGGTTTTTATCGACTTATTTTTAAACATTCAAATAGAATCACTTATGCACTATTCCTTATTTGTACTACTGTACTTTGTACGGTGGAGGGCTTCTATCACTCTTAGCCCACCATATGTGAAACAATTGCTGTATATACAGCCAGGTCCATAAATATTGGGACATCGACACAATTCTAAACTTTCTGGCTCTATACACCACCACAATGGATTTGAAATGAAACGAACAAGATGTGCTTTAACTGCAGACTTTCAGCTTTAATTTGAGGGTATTTACATCCATATCAGGTGAATTGTGTAGGAATTACAACAGTTTGTATATGTGCCTCCCACTTTTTTAATTAATATTCTTTTATTAGAAGGTATACAAATTCCATACGTAAATAAAACATTCTTAACAGTCATAAATGTCAGTTTTATCAAGTCATATAATCACAATGTTATCATTTTGCAACAGTTAACTGACTAAACCTTCTTGTTTTTTAATTTTTAGTGAGAAAATGTTCTAGTGTCTAAACTGATTATTCCAACTGTAAAGAAAATACAAGGCATAATAAGCCAATTAAATTCAAGAGTACCCAGTTGATAAGAGCATACAATATAAAAGTTATTACCTATCTATCTTTACTAAACTATCGTGTACCATATCATAATAAGTAATCATTGGCACCTCTAGGCAGCCGCGGAGCAATCCCGGCTGGTTTCTCCACCTTACCTCGGATATTCCTTGCCATCTAGTGGCTCTGAAAGGTCTCCAGAGCTCCCCCACTCCAGTCTTTTCCTCATAATCGCTTCAGTCAATTACAGACATTATACTAGGGGCACGCTAAAGGAGGATGTTATCCAAGGGTCCCAAACTATCTGGAATTGTGGCATCCTATCTAAAACGATATGGGTTAGTCTCTCGTTAATAAGTAAGTAGTTGATCTTCCTAGTCACCTCCTGAAAGTTTAAAGTCATGTCTTTCCATCTACTGGCTATGTGAATCTTTGAAGCTAACACCATTAATTGAAACAGCTTGTTCTGGGGATGCGACAAGTTTTTAATATGAACCCCCAGTAAACAGGATTCTATCGAAGGCAAGACTTCTTTATGAAAAATTGTGGAGGCTAATCGGGTCAATTGTTCCCAGAGATTCTGGGCACGTGGACAGGACCACCACACATGCCTCCCACTTTTTAAGGGACCAAAAGTAATGGGACAATTGGCTGCTCAGCTGTTCCATGGCCAGGTGTGTGTTATTCCCTCATTATCCCATTTACAAAGAGCAGATACAAGCTCCAGTGTTCATTTCAAGTGTGCTATTTGCATTTGTTGCTAACTCTCAATATGAGATCCAAAGAGCCGTCACTATCAGTGAAGCAAGCCATCATTAGGCTGAAAAAACAAAACAAACCCATCAGAGAGATAGCAAAAACATTAGGTGTGGCCAAATCAACTGTTTGGAACATCCTTAAAAAGAAAGAACGCACCGGTGAGCTCAGCAACACCAAAAGGCCTGGAAGATTACGGAAAACAACTGTGGTGGATGACCGAAGAATTATTTTCCTGGTAAGGAAAACACCCTTCACAACAGTTGGCCAGATCAAGAACACTCTCCAGGAGGTAGGTGTATGTGTGACGAAGTCAACAATAAAGAGAAGACTTCACCAGAGTGAATACAGAGGGTTCACCACAAGATGTAAATCATTGGTGAGCCTCAAAAACAGGAGGGCCAGATTAGAGTTTGCCAAACAACATCTATAAAAGCCTTCACAGTTCTGGAACAACATCCTATGGACAGATGAGACTAAGATCAACTTGTACCAGAGTGATGGGAAGAGAAGAGTATGGAGAAGGAAAAGATCTGCTCATGATCCAAAGCATACCACCTCATCAGTGAAGCATGGTGGTGATAGTGTCATGGCGTGGGCATGTATGGCTGCCAATGGAACTGGTTCTCTTGTATTTATTGATGATGTGACTGCTGACAATAGCAGCAGGATGAACTCTGAAGTGTTTTGGGCAATATTATCTGCTCATATTCAGCCAAATGCTTCAGAACTCACTGGACGGTGCTTCACAGTGCAGATGGACAATGACCCGAAGCATACTGCAAAAGCAACCAAAGAGTTTTTTAAGGGAAAGAAGTGGAATGTTATGCAATGGCCAAGTCAATCTCCTGACCTGAATCCGATTGAGCATGCATTTCACTTGCGGAAGACAAAACTGAAGGGAAAATGCCCCAAGAACAAGCAGGAACTGAAGACAGTTGCAATAGAGGTCTGGCAGAGCATCACCAGGGATGAAACCCAGCATCTGGTGATGTCTATGCGTTCCAGACTTCAGGCTGTAATTGACTACAAAGAATTTGCAACCAAGTATTAAAGAGTGAAAGTTTGTTTTATGACTGTTAATCTGTCCCATTACTTTTGGTCCCTTAAAAAGTGGGAGGCACATATACAAACTGTTGTAATTCCTACACCGTTCACCTGATTTGGATGTAAATACCCTCAAATTAAAGCTGAAAGTCTGCAGTTAAAGCACATGTTGTTTGTTTCATTTCAAATCCATTGTGGTGGTGTATAGAGCCAAAAAGATTAGAATTATGTTGATGTCCCAATATTTATGGACCTGACTATGTATGTATGTATGTATGTATGTATGTATGTATATATATATATATATATATATATATATATATATATATATACACACATATATATATATATATATATATATATATATATATATATATACACACACACACACACACACACATATACACACACAACATACACATACACACTGTATAGTTCTTTTAGGATACAGGCATAAAGCTGATTCTGCATAACTCTTATTCAACATTATAAAATAATCATTACAACATATATATGCAATATTAAGAAGCAGGCCAAGAGGTCTGAAGTGATGTATTGCCGAGGCTGTATCAGACTGCTTATCACACAGACGTCCAGTTCCCCTCCTTGTGCTTTGTGAGGTTTGTTTACTCAACACTCAGCAACTGGGCAACATTAACGCCTTTCATTAAAAATTGCGAAATTCAGTTGTACCGGTGGAAGTGTTTGTTTAAAGACAAGTAAATAAAAACACAAACACAGTAAAGAAGCCGTCTATACAGAGCTTGGAGATTGTTGCTTTATATCATGTGTCTGCTTTCAAGAGTTAACAAAGATTTATGAAATATTCCCCTTGCTTGGTGTCCATGCGTGACAAAATGTGTAATCTACACAGGACTGCCTGAGGGAAAGGACGGCCCGTGTGCTCCACATACAAAGGAGTGGCAACAGGCCTCCAACCTTACAGCTGCACCAGGAATCTGAATATGTTATAACAGGGCCTGACAAAGCCAGGGAGCCACTGGCTCCTAAAATGGGATTTGTGTCCTGTAACTTTTCTGGTTATGCTACATATATCTATACAAACATTAGTCTGCCGCTCCTAATAAGACTGGGCAGCTACTTACTGGACAAGTTGGGCCTAACTTCATCTCAGGTGACTAATCTTACAGTCACCCTACTATGAAGGCCTAAATCAAATATATTTGTATATAATATGCCAATTTTTTACTCTATTAAGAAGTGCTTACAAGCTCTGTTTTACTAAAGTCAAAATGCATAATACCTGTATAGGTCTGACCTCTGCAGCTTTTGAAGACATATACTCTGCTGTACTGGCTTTGCAGTGTGATAGGGCCAATCTTGGAGCAGAATGTTGCTGAGACAGAGTTACCGATTGGCTAGTATTAGACACAGCAGAGCCAGTGCTACAGAGTCTGTGTCTTCATGAGCTGCATAGGGTAAACTTATACAGGTACTGTGTGTTTGATTTTAGGCATTAAAACAGAGCTTATAAACACTCAATAAAATAAAAAGCATAAAAGTAAAAAAATACTTAGGTATATTATGTTGTTGTTCTTTAGTCGTTTAGTTGTGTCTGACTCTCCATGATCCCATGGACCGCAGCACACCAGGCAAATCTTGAGTCTGGTAGTGCTTATCCATAAGCACTTCTTGGCAAATATACTGAGTGAGTTGCCAGTTCCTCCTCCAGTGAACCGTGACTTGTCTGACCTCTCTGCTATGACCCTACATGGTATAGTTCACAGCTTCATTGAAGTACACAAGCCCCTTCACCACCACAAGGTAGCGATCCAGAAGGGGAGGTATATTAGATACCTAGTAAAATCCAGAAACCTTCCATGGTTTGTCCCGATTTGAACTAGACACAGAAAACTAGATTGACGTTAGCAGAGGTTTTTTTGATTTAGCTACCTTTAGGTTGTGGACCCTGCACGCTCCCATTCGGATTATTTCTAGGCAATGAGTGTATGAATCCAAATCCAAAACATTGACAAGTTAATATACAATGGAAGATAAATTATTAAAAACGAGCCTGTGAACATATATATAAAACCTACTATTTTTAGGAACTATATTTAAAAATAAGCAAAACGATTTTGAGATGAAGAAATAAAATACAGCCTCTAATGTATTACCTTTTATAAGCAATCATGCTGCAATGTAACCTACTAGTTTGGTTTATACGGTTCAATTTCCTGAGGTGGGAGGAGACTTTGGATATAGACAAAGTCTGTGGCACTACTTTCTTTATGATTATTGGACAGCTCATTAGTTTACAAGGACACACTCTCCCAAGAAAATGGAAACAAATAGTAAAGAATAAAATATATATAAAAAGTTAAACATTTAAAGCTTGCATTTTGGCTTTTGCCCTGTTTTTATGTTTATTTGTAAGTTAATATAGAAAATAATAATAACCACAGAGGTCTTTAATAATTAATTTTACTTTAAAAAGATTCCTTTGCACGGTCAAGCATTCTTTCTCCTAAACTGTACAAAGTGTAGATAAATGTTGATAACATCATGCATAGTTTTATTCCAATACGATGTGAATGGAGAAATTAGTATCTAACAAATCCTTGATACCGATACGCACTATTTAAAATTATTTATGATGAACTTTAAGAACAAGTATATCCAAACAGGTAACAAATATAATATAAAAAGATGAGTCCGAACAATTTATTTATATCACATCTATAAAAAAATTAGTTTGTTAAAAATATTACTTCCTCCAGAACAGAAAGCTATGTGCATTAAAATATTAGTTGGTTAAAAAAAAAGTAATATTACGTATTGTCTTTGCATTAAAAAAAAAAGACACTTGTTTGCCAAGTATTTATTAAGTTAACAATATTGGTAGCTGTTTAAGCCATAGACATGATTTTTTTTTTGTTGGGGGGGGGGGGGGGGTAGGAATTTTTAAAGACTCTGTTTATGGTTATAGGAATCCACTATGTGTTTGTTACATCAGAGCTGGATGATGGGAGTGTGTACTTGTAGAGGAAGGAGGGAACAAGAAGAAGTCTGGAGCCTTTGTTTGATATCTGGATAAGATTAAAATTGGCACCAAATGCTGTCCCCCTCACTGACTCAGAAGCAGACACCTTGCATCACTGAATGCAACCACACACACACACATATACCAAGGATCCCTCAAATGTCTTGTAGAGGCTTTATTTTTATTGAAATTTAGCAGTATGCGTATCTTCCCTTTATTATGTTTAAAGTATACAAACATATATTAGTTTTCATTGTGCAATGATCCTTTACATGACCACTGTAATGCTCCAACATTTTACATGTTAAGCAGGTAATAATGTTGCACCACCTGAATTCAAAATAGTGTTATCTCTAAATCCTGGACTGTCGGAGTTTCCTGTGAACTGGTTTGGGAAGCACGGCTCTACAGTACGCAGGTGTCAATATAAAGAATAAATACATTTGCAATATGCTTTGTTTAAAAAATTACAAAATTGATCCCTGTAAACCTGCACCTCGGCACATTGTGTGTATCTGTCGGCATAATGTCACACAGAGTCTATTAGCAGATTATGGCTAACCCAAGGTGACTTTATCATACATTTGTAACTTGTAAATAAATAAATGTGTCACTGGTAGCATATATTACCTGAAGGCATCTTTCCTTTCTCCTAATGACTTTATCTTATGTGATTAATTATCTTACATATATGTATAAAAAGCAAAACATGCATAAAAGAGATAAATGATAGGTCTGACACATAAAATTCTCTGTGTTTCTTACTTATCAAATTAGAAATGCTTTTACCTCCCCCAGCCCCTACTGAAAATATATTTATTAGGATCTGTGGATTTAACTAATGCTTAAAATTCAAACTTAATTATCTAATACTTGCATTCATTTTGGTAATATCAACCAAATGCAATTAAATTATTTAGCTGTGCATTTTTCCTTTAAGGCTTGGGATCTGTGCTCTGTCCAATAGCAGATATTGAAATTATTATTGGTAGCATGGTACCAGAATTGGGAGCTCTACTATGGCCCTTTAAGAACATTACAGTGGCAAGAAAATATATAGAAATATGTGAAGGGATTATCTATCAACAAGGAATGGACACTTGGATACAGCCATTAGGAAGCATTTCTAGCACAGACTGTCCTTAATTAGAAGAGGGTTGCACAATGAGGCATGTGATCATGACGGAAAGGGCAAAGTTAAGCAAATCTGAAAAAAAAATATGTTTTGGGCTAAAAATGTAGTTACTTTCATGTAAGAAGTCCTAAATCATTCCTTAATGAGGAAATCATTACAGGAATTGTAAAAATGGCATTCCACAAACTCACCACTTTATTTACAAGGGTAGGATGTTCAATGTAAATGTCTTAAAATACATTCTGTTCTAGTTTATATATAAACACTGTAACTGGATTTACAGCAAATACCCTATTATTTAGGCAAACATTCCCCATGTTTTCTGGAAATTGCTAAATATTCTCATGATCTAGGCCAGAAGGAAAAATAAATACAATAGGAGGTAGTTTTACCAAAGATTGAGTTGAAATTATACTGCAGACAGGATTTTGTTTACAATAGAGCCAGGAAAAAAAAGTATGTAAAAGTTATTATAGGGAAGTGATTTATAATATGATAACAATCCAATTTAATAGTAATAATTACTTCTACTGTGTGTCAGACGTGCTGACACTGGGTACTGTGAGAGATTTATGAAATCTATGGCACCATATAATGGTAAAGCAGTAACGTAAGTACTTGAAATATAATGTATAAACCTTAGCAATAACATTCTGGTACTTCGTCAGCCCTATTGTTCACTTTTCGAAGGCAATTAGAGGGCTCCTATATTACAAGGCCCCTTCTAGATCGCTACCTTGTTGTGGCGAGGGGGGTTTGTGTACCTCAATGAAGCTGTGAGCTATACTATATAGGGTCACCCAAGATGAGCAGGTCATAAAAGAGAAGTCATACAAATCTTGGTCCACTGGAGAAGCACCTGGCAAACCATTCCAGTAACCTTGCCATGAAAACCTTATAGATTAGTACAAACAGACACACAATGTGCCTGGTGTGATACGGTTCATAGGGTCATTGGGAGTCAGACACAACTGAATGACTAAACAACAAAAACAATACAAGGGCCATAGACATAATGCTATTGTTGGCATTCAACAGGGAAGACAGTTTCCCTTTAACGAAGAAAGGTACATTTGCTCAATATATATATATATATATATATATATATATATATATATATATATATATATATATATATATATACACACACACACACACACACTAGCAACTTGGGCAATAAAATTGTAAGGCAGGTAATGCCGTTTGCCACAGACAGTCATTTTTTTGGTGGTCTGAGATCCTTCGGCGCTCATTGCGAGCCTCTTGTTTGTTGTATTTTTGTATTATCAGAGACGCTTTTGCTGTCATTGTAAGGTCGGCGCTGATCTCCTTTTTGCGCTTATTGCAAGGCTGTCCCCTGTTTGTGCGATATGAGCACTGTTGGTGCTCGTTGTGAGGCGCGCAGTGAATGTATTTTGCGTTTATTGCGATAGTGTTTTTTTTTGTGTACATGTTGTTTTTTATGCTAATTAAATAAGTAATAAATGAATATACTTTACCTATTTGTAATATATGCAGCAAGCATTGTGCTGAAGAGCTAACAATCTGTTTTGATGTTCGTGCAGCATTCAATGTCGATTTGCACTGTTGTTGAGCTGAGGTGTAAGTGTGAGCAATGTGTGCAGTGTGTAGTGTAAATAGGCTGCATGCGCGAGGGGAAGCCGTTCGTGTAGCTGTGTACTTCCGCATTCTGTAATTTAGTGTTGTAAAATGGCGGCGAATGTGTATGTGGTACGCTGGCGTGGATTTAGCGTCCTTGCTAAAAGTGTATCTTGTACCTCGTACAGGTTTTTGGAAAAGCCATATGTGCTTGGTGGCGTTTTGCAGCTTTAGGGGTCGTATAGCCTCGTTTTCGTTTTGTTCGGCGGCCATTTTTTCTCTTGCTTAGGGGATTTTTGAGTGTTTAAACTCGGTAAATTGGACTTAAATTGAGGTATAACCTGTCTTTCAGAGGTCCTGGGTGTCCCCCTTTGAGGTGGGTAAGGTTTTTATGTTATTTTTGTGTGTATTTATTGTTTTTGTAATGTTTTCGGCTGCGCGCAGTTCGGCCGTTACGGTCGTATTTTAACAGTCATTTTTATAATAATAGATTATGGAAATTTAAAGGATAACATGGAAAGCAATATTTCTATCATACATTTGAAAGAGCCTGTTTTAAAACATTATAAACACATCTTTCTTTGTAAAAAAACAAAAACATTAAGTAAAACTTAATTAAACTTATTTGAAATTAGCAGGAAATGCCGCAATACTTCTGTGCGAGTATTAAAACCTCTAGATCTCATTGGTAGATCCTTATGACCAATAGAGCTATATTGATGCACATTGGTTGATAGGGAAAACCCCTCAAAGACAATTCATATATTCAAAGCAGTTTATTCTGCTCCAAAAACAAAATACACAGTTCAACATTATCAAATGCCCTCTTTCAGGCGCAACAAAAAAAATTGCCTTCATATGGCCTTTAAGATTCAGGAAATTCCCCTTACCATATTAAACAAGTCTCTGGATGAGATTATGAGGTATCACTTCTAATGCGATATTGAAGGACTTCAGTAAAACCAGATCCTGATAACTAATATTATTAAAAGGTGCACCTAAGCCTTACAGATTGATGGCGACAGTGTCACTTTAAAAAGGGACATTGAAGGTTTCCGGATTTCACAGTTTTTTCGGCCTAAAATCTCTGAAATAGTTCCTTAGTGGTTTCTTCCTTCTGGAGCTCATGAAGACAATGTACTTCTAAGTACAGCGGTTACACGTTCTCACAGTAACGAATCAGTGGCAGCATTCCACAGCATGCTGCTGAGAGAGGTCACTGACAGGCTGTGTATTTAAGATCTTCAGAGGGTAGACCCAAACTGGTAAATATTGAATGATTTTACACATTAAAAAAAAACAAACAGAGCTTATAAGCGCTTCTTAATAAAAGTAAGTACCTAAACGTAAAAAGATACATATGTATATTATAGTCCAATGAAACCCAGAAACCTTCCATGTCCCTTTCAGTCTAGAACATAATTTTTTTATGAGCCAAAAACTCCAAAAGCAACAGAGACCGGAGTCTGGATTCCTTAGCTCCGACATATCAATACCCAGAGGCACATGTAATAGGTTTCAGTTTCTTATAATCATATATAGCAAATATCAAGTTACATATAAGTGGGTGTGACTATAAACATATAAATTATAAGCATCAGTATGGTAAAACACAGTATACATTAACAAAGTGCATTTACATAGGACTTATATGAATTTATTATTATTTATCTGCTCCGAATGATACCATGTTTTTAAAATATATATATATATATATATATATATATATATATATATATTTTTTTTTTTTTTTTAAGGTCACTGTATAAATAGTAAAAGTGAAGCAAACCGGATACAATACAACTGCAATTTATATATTTAAAGAAATCTATTCCTTTCAAAGTTTCCCCCCCCCCCCCCCAAACCTGATGAGGAATAAAGGAAGGACCAACGTTCATGGGAAAACACAAGAAACCCACATAAAACATGACCTGATGCCACTGTAGTGGTGTATCTCTTAGATCACCTACCTCTGCTGAGGGGATGTTGACCACACCTGTAGATCTTCTCTTCTCTCGCAGTTTTCTCTTCTCAATCTGTCCCTTGCCCTTCCGTGCACTTGGACCACTGCAGTTCTTCCCCTTATCCTTGGCCTTTGTTGGCGTTTCCTGTGAAACTGTTGGTGGAGGTTCATCCTGGGTGTTGCCTTCAGACACTCCATCTTGTACTGGACCTGGGCCTTTCTTTTGCTGTACTCCAGTAGAGGCGACTGGCGTATCCTCCTCAACCTTCCGACTTGGTGGGGGTTTAAAAACAGATGAGGCAGCAGGTGCCTGGTTGTTGCTTGTAGTGGTTGCATTGCTACTGTTGTTATTGTTCAACTCATTGCCGGCCTTAGTTGTGGTGCCATTACCTGTTCCACCTCCTGCTGCTGCGGCTGCTGCGGCTGCTACTTCAGCTGCGTACATCTTCGCCCTCATCTTCTCTCTCTTGGCTTTCCATTCCTCCAAGAAATCAGTAGTAGCCGGAGTCTGTGACCTGAACCCACCACTCGCCATGTTATCCGAGAGTCTCTAGAAACTATGAAGGTCTTCTCCAGCTTTCAGGACATGAAAGACACTACAGGAACATTCAAAGTACTGATGTGCCACCTGCAAGAGATATATCAAGCCATAAATGAAAGGCAAATGGGGTGAAGAATACCCAAATTTAAAAAGCACAATTACCACTCAAAGAATAACCAGCCACTAGAACACAGCAATAAATTATATGCACCTCACGGGAGTCTTGCAGGAATTAAAAAAAAGTTTTAAAGATCCATTTTATTATTGTAATGGTTAAATAATAATAATAATAATAATTTGTTTGTGACAATGCTGCAAAACTGCATACCCAGTAAGTGTTTAATAACTTGGAAGACTCTTTTTCATGAAAATAATCTTATAATGTTTAAAGCCAAGAAAAATATGTGAATCCCTTTCACCAAACACGGTTACCATAAGTTGGTGCCAGATAGTCTGAGGGTAACTGGGCTTCACATACTGCCCTAATCTCTCTGCTGAGACAAGACGCATCTCTCTTGCACTGAGACACTGACACGACTCCTTAAACAGTCTGATCACACATACTCTTGTACTCAGACAGACATGCATCATCCTGCAATGTAGAACCTGCTTCCTTGGTAAAGAGGATTAAATAAATCAAAAGAACGAAGAGGAAGTGACAGCTAGCTCAGCCCTTTCCTTAATAATATTATGATGTTCTGAATAATATAAAAAAAGTAGTAAGATAAAAAAAAAAACTTTGCAGCCAAAGACTAAGTGCGCAGATCAAACGCTTATCTAGTTTCCAGTGCTGTGACTTGACATTTTTGTCTAGCAGCAACAATAAAAAAATACACCCCTTTCTCTACCCAACATCACATTGGCATCACAGGATCAAAGCTGGCAGTGCAATAGTGAAATACCCAGACATTTGGATTCCATCAACTCATTAATTGTCTCTGTAGTATGATGTTCTTTTTAAAAATACCAGGAGATTTTTTTACTTGAGTGTGATGAAAATGGAAATTTAGTATATGCATATGGTTTATTAAGAATAGTTTGTGTTTAATAACATTAGTCAAGTACATTGTATCTGTTTGGATAAATTATGTTTTATTTAAGAACTGTGTTTCTTGCAATAAAAGTTGCATTTTCAGATGATGTTTATAAATAAAAGAGAAAGAACAGCAGTAAAATAGTATAGTTTGGCAACTGTCTAATACTCCCCGATCCACATGTGCCCCTACCCTGTGCCAGTCACTGAGCCTGAAGGAGGTAACAGATACAAGCTAGGGCTTGTTACAGAAGTCAGTGGTAAATACTGTAGAGAGCTTTATACTGACACTGCCAGCCTAGACCCAGGCTCATCTTTACACGGCACTGCCAGCCTAGACCCAGGCTCATCTTTACACGGCACTGCCAGCCTTGACCCAGGCTCATCTTTACACAGCACTGCCAGCCTAGACCCAGGCTCATCTTTACACGGCACTGCCAGCCTAGACCCAGGCTCATCTTTACACGGCACTGCCGGCCTAGACCCAGGCTCATCTTTACACGGCACTGCCGGCCTAGACCCAGGCTCATCTTTACACGGCACTGCCGGCCTAGACCCAGGCTGATCTATACACGTCACTGCCAGTCAAGATCCTGTCTTATCTTTATTTTCTATAAAATTCTAAGCTCAAAACAGGGCCCTCCATCTTCTGCAGTTGTTGATATTGTATTTGTCCTTGTTCTTATACCCTGTACAGAGCTACGGAATACATATTAAAGTATATAATAATAACACTGCCAGCCTAGATACAGGCTTATATTTATACAGCAGTGCCAGCCTGGATCCAGGCTTATATTTATACAGCAGTGCCAGCCTAGACCCAGGCTTATATTTATACAGCAGTGCCAGCCTAGACCCAGGCTTATATTTATACAGCAGTGCCAGCCTGGATCCAGGCTTATATTTATACAGCAGTGCCAGCCTAGATCCAGGCTTATATTTATACAGCAGTGCCAGCCTGGATCCAGGCTTATATTTATACAGCAGTGCCAGCCTAGATCCAGGCTTATATTTATACAGCAGTGCCAGCCTAGATCCAGGCATATATTTATACAGCAGTGCCAGCCTAGATCCAGGCATATATTTATACAGCAGTGCCAGCCTAGATCAAGGATTATATTTATACAGCAGTGCCAGCCTAGATCCAGGCTTATATTTATACAGCAGTGCCAGCCTAGATCCAGGCTTATATTTATACAGCAGTGCCAGCCTAGATCCAGGCTTATATTTATACAGCAGTGCCAGCCTAGATCCAGGCTTATATTTATTCAGCAGTGCCAGCCTAGATCCAGGCTTATATTTATACAGCAGTGCCAGCCTAGATCCAGGCTTATATTTATACAGCAGTGCCAGCCTAGATCCAGGCTTATATTTATACAGCAGTGCCAGCCTAGATCCAGGCTTATATTTATACAGCAGTGCCAGCCTAGATCCAGGCTTATATTTATACAGCAGTGCCAGCCTAGATCCAGGCTTATATTTATACAGCAGTGCCAGCCTAGATCCAGGCATATATTTATACAGCAGTGCCAGCCTAGATCAAGGCATATATTTATACAGCAGTGCCAGCCCAGATCAAGGCTTATATTTATACAGCAGTGCCAGCCTAGATCCAGGCTTATATTTATACAGCAGTGCCAGCCTAGATCCAGGCATATATTTATACAGCAGTGCCAGCCTAGATCCAGGCATATATTTATACAGCAGTGCCAGCCTAGATCAAGGCATATATTTATACAGCAGTGCCAGCCCAGATCAAGGCTTATATTTATACAGCAGTGCCAGCCTAGATCCAGGCTTATATTTATACAGCAGTGCCAGCCTAGATCCAGGCATATATTTATACAGCAGTGCCAGCCTAGATCCAGGCATATATTTATACAGCAGTGCCAGCCTAGATCAAGGCATATATTTATACAGCAGTGCCAGCCCAGATCAAGGCTTATATTTATACAGCAGTGCCAGCCTAGATCCAGGCTTATATTTATACAGCAGTGCCAGCCTAGATCCAGGCTTATATTTATACAGCAGTGCCAGCCCAGATCAAGGCTTATAATGGTAGCCTGAAATAGGAAATCCAAGTTTAAATAAGGAAGGGGAAGCAAAGAAACTTAATTGAGCCTGCAAAGTATCTGATAAGCATCTCCTGGGGATATATAGTGGATGATAAACACAATCCTATAATAATTAACAAGGTAAACTGATACTATCTTCTTGTTAAAGTAACTATTATATGCAAGTAAAAGTTTCCATGTGTGAAGACAGCATAGGTAATATATAAAGATCATAGGCAATATATACAGATCATAGAACATAGGTCATATAGAAAGATCATAGGTAATATATAGAGACCATATGTCATATATAAAGATCATAGGCAATATATAGAGATCATAGGCAATATATAGAGATCATAGGCAATATATAGAGATCATAGGGCATATATAGAGATCATAGGGCATATATAGAGATCATAGGCAATATATAGAGACCATAGGTCATATATATAGATCATAGGTAATATATAGAGTTCATAGGGCATGTATAGAGACCATAGGTAATGTATAGAGACCATAGGTAATGTATAGAGACCATAGGTAATATACATAAAGATCATCAACTAGTCTGAAGCGAGCTCCGCCTTTTTCGTAGTCAGGCCATTACAAGTAAGTAGTCCAGCGGCTTGAAAGAGGGCAAACTTACTGATGCCTATCACATTTAATTCGTGTCTCCCCCTCAAGTTACTTGAGCTGACCCTGGTCCCTGTGTAGAGAATGAAGGTGAACAGTGCCATTACCTGTAAAGAGGGGGGACAAGTGTAGTCACCGGTGCTCAGCTCAGTATGCCCTGGACAAGGTGCAGCAGGTAGTTAGTCTGTATCCCAGCAGATCCTGTATGCTTCTCCCCAGCACTCACATTCAGCGCTAAGCCCCGCCCTGCCTCGCTCGAAACCTCTCTCCCCTTTTGTTCACTTAAGGTGGATTAGCTAAATTGCTCAGTTGTCAAAGAATAGAGTTACATAGTTACTGTACATAGTAATTTAGGTTGAAAAAATACTTTTAGCCCATCAACTTCAACCTTTTTAGATCTCCCCTGATCTGTAATATGCAGATTAATTGTTTGAGATTTAGAGGAAGGCAAACAGAAAAAAAACCTGTAAATAACATGACATTCTTGTAAAGAGTTGCATAAAAGCATCAAATAGTCAATTTTGAAATAAATATTACACTATTTGGGGACGGTGTAAAAGCCGGAACGGAACGGAACAGGCCGGAACAGGCCATTTAAAAAAGAAATCAATGACAATATCACTGGGATGTGTTAGATATTATTGAGAACAATATTTAAGAACCAAAACAAATTCAATATAATACTTTTTTAACCCTTTAAAAACCCCAAAATCAAAAGGAACGGGCAAAAACAGGCCGGAACGCACACTTTATGAAGGGAATCCATGCTAAAATCATTGGGATGTGTTAAATATATTTGAGAACTATATTTAAGAGCTAACCCCAATCTAATAGTATGCTTTATTAACCCTTTAACAGGCCAGAATACAAAATTTCGCAAAATGACCCGGAACGGCGGCTTTCCAGATGGTCAAAAATACCAAAGTCACCAAATACACATAACTAGGTGGGATTCATGTAATAACCTTCATAAATTCCACAGAAACTCATTTCAAGTACCTGTTCCGGGCAAAAATACAATATTTCGCAAAATGACCCGGAACAGCGACTTTTTAGAGGCTCAAAAATACCAAATTCACCAAATACACAGAACTAGGTGGGATTCATGTAATAACTTTCATAAATTCCACAGAAAATAATTTCAAGTACCTGTTCCGGGCCAAAATACAATATTTCGCAAAATGACCCGGAACGGCGACTTTTTAGAGGCTCAAAAATACCAAATTCACCAAATACACAGAACTAGGTGGGATTCATGTAATAACTTTCATAAATTCCACAGAAAATAATTTCAAGTACCCATTCCGGGCCAAAATACAATATTTCGCAAAATGACCCGGAACGGCGACTTTTTAGAGGGGGAAAAATATCAAATTCACCAAATACACATAACTAGGTGGGATTCATGTAATAACCCTCATAAATTCCACAGAAAATAATTTCAAGTACCTGTTCCGGGCCAAAATACAATATTTCGCAAAATGACCCGGAACGGCGACTTTTTAGAGGCTCAAAAATACCAAATTCACCAAATACACAGAACTAGGTGGGATTCATGCAATAACCTTCATAAATTCCACAGAAAATAATTTCAAGTACCTGTTCCGGGCAAAAATACAATATTTCGCAAAATGACCCGGAACGGCGACTTTTTAGAGAGTGAAAAATACCAAATTCACCAAATACACATAACTAGGTGGGATTCATGTAATAACCTTCATAAATTCAACAGAAAATAATTTTAAGTACCTTGTCTTGGCAGAATACTTACGAACTGCTACTTTGCAAAGTGTGGGAGATACCCCCCCTTCCCCTGCAAGGAACAGAGTGAGGGGGGAGGGAAAGAGGGGAGGAAAGGAGGAAAGAGACACAGGAGAGGGAGGGAGGTAAGTGGGGGATGAGACACAGGGGAGGGAGGTAAGTGGGGGATGAGACACAGGGGAGGGAAGGTAGGGTATGAGACACTGGAAGGAAGGGGGGATATGAGACACAGGGGGTGGAAGAGACACAGGTGGGGTATGAGACGGGGTGAAGGGGGGATATGAGACACAGGGGGTGGAAGAGACACAGGTGGGGTATGAGACGGGGTGAAGGGGGGTATGAGACACAGGGGAGAGAAAGGGGGATATGAGACACAGGCGCTTATTGCAGTGTGGCCTGAAAGGGGCACCTTTGCTCATGTGGCAGTCTGCAATGAGTGCAAAAGGCGCTTATTGCAGGCCGCACGGCAATAAGCGCCTTCAATCATGTGGCAGCCTGCAATCAGCGACTAAGGCACTCATTGCAGGCCGCCACATGCGAGCCTCGCGAACCCAAAACAACATTTCCAACCTTTACTTCTAAAACCTGTATCATATGTGTATCACCATAATAGTTGTCAGTTCGCGTTTTTGGTGACCGTTTGCTCTGTTGGTCAAGTTTGCGTGCGTCGTTGAGCCAAGCTCGCAATCGGGCTCAACAAAGCATGTAAGCGGCCGCTGATGGAACAGCATAAACCCAACGTTGTGGAGCGCAACGCGCTCCACACACCAACATAGCACAGAAGCGTGCAAGGCGCGCTTCAAGTGGTCTGCGTGCAAAGCACGCACACAGTCTAGGACCTTCAACGGTTCAACCTTGTGCAAATGGACTGTTTGTGGTTGTTTGCGGTGCATTAAACGGGGAGATTGGTCTGTTACTGTGAAGCGGGTGTAACCCTTACACTACCTGATCGATACAACATCATACCTGATGTTTTAAAGCATGTTATTCCAAACAATTTAGGAATGTTAGGTAATTTATGCCCTTTATGGCTTATAACCAGACTCTGCATCAACTATGTAATTTTCCGTGGGAGTTTTGCCATGGATCCCCCTCCGGCATGCCACAGTCCAGGTGTTAGTCCCCTTGAAACAACTTTCCCATCACTATTGTGGCCAGAAAGAGTCCATGTGGGTTTTGAAGTCTATGGCGGTTCGCCCGGTTCGCGAACATTTGAGGAACCCAAAATTTTATGTTTGCGACATCACTAATTATGAGTTAGATGTGAGTACTTATATATATTTTTTTTATTATTTTTTTTTGTGTCTTTTTAAATGCGCTGGTTGTTTTTATCTACTTTTTGGGGGGCTTTTTAAAAATGAGCTACTTGCACGTTGTTTTTAAAAAACCGTGTGTGTGTGCGTGCTATTCACGAAGACATCTTTAAGCGTTTTGCGCTTCTGTGCTATGTTGGTGCGTGGAGCGCATATGGTGATACACATATGATACGGGTTTTAGAAGTAAAGGTTGGAAATGTTGTTTTGGGTTCGCGAGGCTCGCATGTGGCGGCCTGCAATGAGTGCCTTAGTCGCTGATTGCAGGCTGCCACATGATTGAAGGCGCTTATTGCAGTGCGGCCTGCAATAAGCGCCTTTTGCACTCATTGCAGACTGCCACGTGAGCAAAGGTGCCCCTTTCAGGCCACACTGCAATAAGCGCCTGTGTCTCATATCACCCCCTCCCCCCCTGTGTCTCATATCTCCCACTTCACCCCGTCTTATACCCCACCTGTGTCTCTTCCACCCCCTATGTCTCATATCCCCCCTTCCTTCCAGTGTCTCATACCCTACCTTCCCTCCCCTGTGTCTCATCCCCCACTTACCTCCCTCCCCTGTGTCTCATCCCCCACTTACCTCCCTCCCCTGTGTCTCATCCCCAACTTACCTCCCTCCCTCCCCTGTGTCTCATCCCCCACTACCCCCCTCCCCTGTGTCTCATCCCCCACTTACCTCCCTCCCTCCCCTGTGTCTCTTCCCCAACTTACCTCCCTCCCCTGTGTCTCATCCCCAACTTACCTCCCTCCCTCCCCTGTGTCTCATCCCACACTTACCTCCCACCCTCCCCTGTGTCTCTTCCCCAACTTACCTCCCTCCCTCCCCTGTGTCTCATCCCCCACTTACCTCCCTCCCCTGTGTATCTTCCCCAACTTACCTCCCTCCCTCCCCTGTGTCTCATCCCCCACTTACCTCCCTCCCTCCCCTGTGTCTCATCCCCCACTTACCTCCCTCCCTCCCCTGTGTCTCATCCCCCACTTACCCCCTCCCTCTCCTGTGTCTCATCCCCCACTTACTCCCCTTCCTTCCCTGTGTCTCTTTCCCCCTTTCCTCCTCTCTTTCCCTCCCCCCTCACTCTGTTCCTTGCAGGGGAAGGAAGTAGCAGTTCGTAAGTATTCTGCCAAGACAAGGTACTTAAAAAAATTTCTGAGGAATTTATGAAGGTTATTACATGAATCCCACCTAGTTTTGTGTATTTGGTGAATTTGGAATTTTTGACCCTCTAAAAAGTCGCCGTTCCGGGTCATTTTGCGAAATATTGTATTTTGGCCCGGAACAGGTACTTGAAATTATTTTCTGTGGAATTTATGAAGGTTATTGCATGAATCCCACCTAGTTTTGTGTATTTGGTGAATTTGGTATTTTTCAGCCTCTAAAAAGTCGCCGTTCCGGGTCATTTTGCGAAATATTGTATTTTGGCCCGGAACAGGTACTTGAAATTATTTTCTGTGGAATTTATGAAGGTTATTACATGAATCCCACCTAGTTCTGTGTATTTGGTGAATTTGGTATTTTTCAGCCTCTAAAAAGTCGCCGTTCCGGGTCATTTTGCGAAATATTGTATTTTTGCCCGGAACAGGTACTTGAAATGAGTTTCTGTGGAATTTATGAAAGTTATTACATGAATCCCACCTAGTTCTGTGTATTTGGTGAATTTGATATTTTTCACCCTGTAAAAAGTCGCTGTTCCGGGTCATTTTGCGAAATATTGTATTTTTGCCCGGAACAGGTACTTGAAATGAGTTTCTGTGGAATTTATGAAGGTTATTACATGAATCCCACCTAGTTATGTGTATTTGGTGACTTTGGTATTTTTGACCATCTGGAAAGCCGCCGTTCCGGGTCATTTTGCGAAATTTTGTATTCTGGCCTGTTAAAGGGTTAATAAAGCATACTATTAGATTGGGGTTAGCTCTTAAATATAGTTCTCAAATATATTTAACACATCCCAATGATTTTAGCATGGATTCCCTTCATAAAGTGTGCGTTCCGGCCTGTTTTTGCCCGTTCCGTTTGATTTTTGGGTTTTTAAAGGGTTAAAAAAGTATTATATTGAATTTGTTTTGGTTCTTAAATATTGTTCTCAATAATATCTAACACATCCCAGTGATATTGTCATTGATTTCTTTTATAAATGGCCTGTTCCGGCCTGTTCCGTTCCGTTCCGGCTTTTACACCGTCCCCACTATTTGAAATAACTACAGTTCCATATTAAAGACTAGAAGAAAAGTTACTCATCCAAATATAGTATAGGAAATAACAGGTACTTTATCCACAGTGTGTTATAAACTTCTTACAGTGAATTTTGGATGAAATTTGTAATTTCATCTATTAATCAGCTTTTATGATCCACTACATGCATGGGCTTTTATCTTTTTCTGCAATGTAATGATTTATAATTATTGCTAAATAATCCCAGTGATCTTGCATACATTGTTTTCAGTATATAAGCACTTGATGGTATTAATCTGAGCATATATAGGCCCCAGGGGATATATGGATTGATTACTTATTGGAAGGCTACATTTGCTCAAACTATTTCCATCAGGCTCTTACAGACTGCATATATAAAACAACAAAGTCAGAGGTGCTCATCAGAGAACGAACCAACCTTAATAGGTTAGTTCTATAGCCATGATAACCCACTCTGAGAGCAACCTCTTTTAGCTCACTTGTGCCCTTCACAGGGAGAAATATCCTGTAGTATATCAGTCTGGTCCCACTCAAAAGAGTGACCCAGCCCCGAAATACCAGGCAATTCTACCCTGAACAGGAGAAACAGCAAACCGCAGACGCGTTTCGGCCTTTATGAGCCTCGTCAGTGAGGTGCAGCTGAACTCCCTAAGGGTAGAATTGCCTGGTATTTCGGGGCTGGGTCACTCTTTTGAGTGGCACCAGACTGATATACTACAGGATATTTCTCCTTGTGAAGGGCACAAGTGAGCTAAAAGAGGTTGCTCTCAGAGTAGCTTATCATGGCTATAGAACTAACCTATTAAGGTTGGTTCGTTCTCTGATGAGCACCTCTGACTTTGTTGTCTTGTATATGCAAATTACCTTTAGGGTTTAGTCTCCCTAAAGGTAATGGGGACTCCAGACGTGGACCCCTTGCTCACTGTGCCTTAGGGAGTTCAGCTGCACCTCACTGACGAGGCCCATAAAGGCTGAAACGCGTCTGGGGTTTGCTGTTTGTCCTGTTCAGGGTAGAATTGCCTGGTATTTCGGGGCTGCGTTACTCTTTTGAGTGGGACCAGACTGATATACTACAGGATATTTCTCCCTGTGAAGGGCACAAGTGAGCTAAAAGAGGTTGGTCTCAGAGTAGCTTATCATGGCTATAGAACTAACCTATTAAGGTTAGTTCGTTCTCTGATGAGCACCTCTGACTTTGTTGTCTTACAGACTGCATGCAAACCCAAAGGGGTATTTATTTGTTGTTCATTCCTTCAGTCATGTCCAACTCTCTGTGACCATATGGACGCAGCACGCAAGGAACCTTTGTCTGTATTCATGGTTGTGCCTATCCATATGGTTTTCTTGGCAAAGATACCAGAGTGGGTTGCCAGTTCCTTCTCCAGTGGACTCCAGTTTGTCTGACCTCTCTGCTATAACCTGCTCATTTTAAGTGATCCTACATGGCATAGGGCACAGCTTCATTAAAATACACAAGCCCCTTCACCATGACAGGATAGCGATTCAGAAGGGGAATTATCAACTAATATCCGGTAAAAATAGATCAGATCACAGCATTGGTAAAAATACACAAATGCCATTGTACGTTTTCTGTACGACAATGCAACATAGAACTGACAAATAACTTATTAACTATATATCCTAATCATAGCGCATTTGGAGCCTCTGCGGTATCCTTTTAACATTTAAACAAAGGGCCACTGTAGTACACATATAATAGCGTTTATTTAGTTACTGATTAACAATAAAAACATACTTTGTAGCAATAAAAAGTAGTGTTTATAACTTTCATTTTAGCTGGCAGCAGATATGCTCTCGTCACACCCCCATAGGTATCCAGAGGGTGCAATAGGATATGCCCAGGGGACTGCTCGGAAAGGAAACCTTATCTGCTGTCCTATTAACACTACTTATCTATCTGCCTCCTTCCCTGCAGACACACACACACTGGTCCCAATAACATAGTAAATCCTCCTTCATCTCATGTACAAGTAATAGGTGGTGCAGAGAAGCCTGTCTGCTGGAAGCTACAATGCTCATTTTAAAAGTAAGTTTTTAAAGGTACATTGCAATTTTTTTCTTCAAGTATATATTTTATTGGTAATCAAATAAACAAATTAAATCCTATTGTAATGCCACTACATTGGATATGTAATTATTTTTTATGTGCAGTTTAACTAGAGATAGCTTAAATATCAACATTGTGCCTATGTATACATACATCGCTAGCTCATCAATGATATTAGGGAAGTTTTGTGCATTGTGTGATACATGCGTGGGATTCCTGGCTTGTGAATAATCCATCCTTTGCTTTACCCAAAACTGTGTAATACATCATACATATGCTTAAAGGAAGCCATGTTTGAAATGGTTATGGATTACAAGAGCGAAGCCTTTGTGGGCACATTTACATGTCCCTGCCCAGGTTCCCAGAAAACAGTGTAATAACTGTATATCTCAGAATTTTTTAATTTGTTGTAGACATTCAAATGTGAACACAAATGTACTATTTAGTTACTATATAAATATATATATATATATATATTTTTTTTTTTTATATATATATATATATATATATATATATATTATATTAATAATGAGTATTGCAGTATATTGTGATACCGTTTGTATTGGACAAACGCCTTATTTATAATCTTTTTTTCTTCTTTATCTCTTGTTTGAGTTTGATCAAAATCTGTATTTGTAGAAAAAAAGGTAGGTTTTATAATTTACATTGTATGCGGACTGTTTAAGACTTCAGCAGCTATACTGTTTATAATCCACCTTAAGTGAAAACATTGGATAGAGGCTTTGAGCCAGGCAGAGGTGGAGTTTGGAACTGAATATGTGTGCATGGGATGTATACAGGAACTGATAGGAATACCCAATGTGTACCATATTGCAAGTCAGTGGTTCAAGCACCCCTACCACATTCTTTACTAATTAGTCGTTCTGTCGTGTCCAACTGTCTGTGACCATTCTACATCTATCTTTTTTCAATAAAAAGCCAAAAATCTTAGAACATTGCTGATCTTCAGTGGAGCTGTGCTTTGTAATATTAGCCAATCAGCCCATTTAATTAAATTGCCAAAGTAATTATGTCCCTGCCAGCGCAGTGGCATTCACGGCCAGTAGTGGCGCGACAGTGGCACGCCAAGACTTTGTTGAATTTGTTCTTTGGGTTTGGGTTTAGGTTTAGGGATAGAGTTAGAGCCCCAATAAATTGCTCCAACTGTAGAAATTGTAGCCCGTAAAGGCTTCTTTCAGCTACCCGTAAATGATCTGCGGTTTACAGGGGAGAAAACCCCACAGGCTGTCAAAATCTGAAACCGGTCCGAGCTAAGCCTTTGATCTATCAAGCCCGTAAATGTTACTATCGCAAATCACTATTAAATTGCTACGAATCCCCAAGGACGCAATGGCGTTCAAACGTGTAAACAGCAAATGGAGCCAAAAATCGTCGAGTCAAAAATCGTACGAGTAGAGAGGACCTGCAAGTCCTGTCCGTAGCACTGTAAAAGCAAATATAACCACTATACTGTATTTTAAATGAAAGGGAAATTGATGTAAGGTATTAATATTAATAGTACAACTTTCTTAAGCCCAGAAATCGGCAATAAAAAATAATTTATTCTGTTTAATTTCAGTGTTATATCGATCTCGATTATATTGATGTGTTAATACATAATATAGCACTCACATTGACTAGAATTATTTATTTATTGATCTTTTCATATTGCATTATTTCTGGAATGCGGGCCCGATCACAACTCATAAGGGATTGAAATCTAACGTCCATTTTTTTGTGACGTAATGATGATGATCTCTTTTACTATTGGCTCCGTCTAAACCCGTAACCACGGATTTGACTAATTGATCATGTTCACAGCCGCAAATGGAAGATGTGGAAGAATAGTTTATGGATTTGGATGTCAGCCACGTCTGTTGCGGGCTTGTCTAATTTAAACGATCTGTAACTCCGCAAAATTTCAAGCCCACAGGCTTTGCGGCTGTACTATGGCCGCTGCTGGCTTTTAATGCAGGAATTTAATGGGGCTCTAGGGTTAGGTGTTAGGGTTAGGGTAGTGGCAGTTGATAAGCTTTATATAGGAAATTAGTGGAGATCTGTGCACTATGTTAGTATGTAAAGCTTATCATCTGCCACTACCATAACCCTAACTCTAAAACCTAACTCTAACCCTCACCCTAAGGACAAATTCAACATAGTCTCGGCATCACCACCGCGCCACCTACTGGCCATTGCACTCCACTGTGCTGGTGGGGACATAACAGGAAATATCTGCCAACACTTCAATCATCCCTGTCTAGGTAAGGGGGGAACAAACATCTTTATTTCCTTTTTCATGCCCACCTCTTTGCACCACCACAATTCTCCCCAAAAAGCTGTATAATTATGTCCCCAATTTTATACCTACCCTCTTTTTTATCTCCACCTCTTTTACTGTTCCCAATGTCTGTCCTCTTTAACACTCCACATTCCCATTAGTCGTGCAGACATATGGCTCAGACACTTCCCTTTCCATTAGTGTTTCAAGGCCCCAGGCGATGACTGTGATTCCTTCTATCGGAGGGCATGTCTCCCATTTTGCATACGTTTGGTGTACGTGACACTTTCTCCCTGATTCTGTGGGAGGGTAACAGACTTATAGACAAGTGATTACGTATATAATATAAGGTGGCAGTTCCACAGTGTATTGTGTAAGAAAGCAGTCACCTCAAGTTAAAAGGAAACTGAGAGTATATTTCTATTTAAACCTAAAGTGACACAGTGAACGTTCCAAATATGGTATCATTTAAAAATGATGATGTAATAATAAATATTCACTGTATACCTGTTATATTATTATTGCAATATTTAGCTGTCTGTCAGCCTATTCAAATCTGTGCCTTAATTTCTAGCAGCACCTTTTCAGCCCAAGACATTGATGAACATTTCCAAAATAACATTGATTGAGTTATAAAGACAAAATATCACTCATGCTCTGAAGCAGGCAGCTTGCATCAATAAATGCAAGCTATGTCTTCCAGAAATGAAAACTCCCTTCTCAGACTCCTTATTCATGCATTGTGGATTATTAACCACCTACCTATATGAGTGATAAGTAATTGCATGATATAATGCCATTCAATAGAGTGGGGTAACTTTTTTAAAAAAATGTATGCTTAAAATACTGAACTTTTAAGCTCAATTATCTAAACTAGAGCTCAAAATTATATATAATTATAGTTATTTACATGTGTACTTTTAATTTCTGCCATAACTGGAACCTTTTCTGTGTCACTTTAAATTGCTGTAAGACATTGAAAAATCACCCTCTATTATTGTCTGACATACAAATAAAAATGCCTTTAAAAAAAAAAAAAATGTCCTGTCCACAGCAAGGTTCAAAAAGCTAAGGCATAATCCAGCCAACAACGAGGAACACCACACGCAACATTTATCCTCACCAACAACTTTATTGGGGACATCATATGAACTTATATAAAGTTAAATATGGGACAATATGAATATATATGCTATGGGATCTGGATAACCATTCAATGACCTGTCCTCAACTTCCTCTTTGGTCTATTGGTGCTTCTTTGGGACCAAGATGCTTCACCTTAGTCTTGTGGGCCAAAGGCCCAACACATCTGGTGTCCCACTATTCTGCATCCTCCACATGTCTTCTGATTGTCCTGATGATTGGGAGTAGAGCTAACCTGTTCACATATGTTGAGTGTGGGTGGCTGGTGGACTATTGTCTTGACATCACAGTTCTTCCCCCTGGGGATTATTCTGGACAGTATACATACATATCCTTGGAGTCCCCGATTCCCTCCTTGCAAATCCGGTGTAGATACTATGCAGCCTTATTTGGACAGCTTTATTTGCTCAGGTCAGTCCATAAAGCTGTGTCCTCTCCTATGATTTTCATCCAGTTATATTCAGCTGTGAATGATCCAGATTATATGTGGATGTTGTGACACGTTTCCCCTCGGAAAGAGAAGTAGTAGTCTAGGGTGTGACCCTTTAACTGCTCTGGCCCAGCACCACAGAACTACTTCTCATTAAATGGCCTCCTGACAGGATTTAGAAATCTGGTGAGAGATAGATGAAGGATAGAAATGTATTAATAGGAAAAAACATAACCTTGGAAGAAATAGTACTTTTTCACGTCACAGTAGCTATCACATCTAGGTATAAAGAGGAATACTCTTGGAACCCATGTCACAAACTTGTCCACCAGCCTGATAAGATTTTACAGAAAATCTTCTTGGGAAAACGAACAGCATTTGATGTCATGAAAATGGTTGCTCCTACTTGTGGGTCTAAGAAATCATCTACCATAGGTAAAGAGAAGGCTTTGGTGGTGGTATTGTAATTGAGTCATCATTATTACACAACAAATAAAGTATTCCTATCTCTAGGCACACTAACACTGAGACTGCATAATGACCTTAGATGCACTGCACTTCTTCCTCGGATTTTTGCAAGTGTCACAGTCCTTAGAGTAGATGTTCATAGCTGAAAAAACATATATGACAAATGCCCTGATAGCCTGCAAAGAAAATCATTAGTAATAACTAGAAGAGTGGCCCAAATATTCAGCTGGTGGACCTCCTTCTACTTCTGGTCTCCATTGTCTAATTCAGTGGTTCTATACAACATTCCTGCTCCCAAATAATATGGTTCCTAAAATTCTCTTTCTTCACGATCATAGCTCATTTGTAGAGCTAGGTCAGAGACCAGGAGTTCCTATTTAAACAGATCAGGACAGCTATAGAAGTCAGGGTTGGGAAGCAGGTATTTTTAACTAGTGCTGCGTGGTCAAGAACATGGTGAGAGCTCCAGCTTCTCTTGAGCATGTGGTGATTGTAGGGTATTGGGGTTTACATGTTGTAACAGTACCCCCCACACATATAAGGGGTTGCCAAGGCCGTTTTAGTTGATCTGCCTGTCCAGTGATATAGGGACAGCTACTGCAGGACACCAATTCCCCCAAACTGGATCCAAGGGGAAAATGCTCCAAGCCTGTAACTGGAACCTCACAAATAGCTGCTAGCAGCTGAACAGGAAAAGCACCCCAAGATGCTTACACTCCTGGCAGTCAGTCTGTAACAGCATACCATGAATCCCCCCAAGAACGAGACATAAGCTCTGTGTTTGAGGGTCAAGCAGTGAACATTCTTTATTGAAAAAACACACATTTTTAAACACTTCACATACACAGTAGGGGCAGTGACTACCTTTGGTCAACCCCTAATTACCTCTGGCCAATCAGACAGGGTTAAGGCTTGGGAGCCAGGAGTCCCCTCTCCCAGGAGCCACCCACTAGGCATGGCTAACTGCTCATTCTACCTCTGGCGGGGGAGAGAGTAACATCCCTAGGCTCACTTACTCCCCTGCTGGGAGTATGGGGAAACCCCAGGCCATCTCATTATTCAAGAGTCCTTACCCCCATTGTTCATGGTGCCATCTTGTCTGCTAAAACCCTTTTGTTCTGCTATCTCTTGTGTGTTTTAGCAGATAGTATTAAGAGGCAGATGGGCAACTCCTGACCAAGTGTATGAGACCAAAGATATTTGACTGCATACCACACAATACAATATTTTTACAGATATACCAAAAGATATTATAACCCAGAACATATCTGTAGAAAGCTTAGGTCTGAGCACACATTATTACAGAATGGCGCTCAGACCACATACATACAGTTCACTGGCCATGGAACCAAAGTCTTTCTGCATAAGAAAATAAAGTGTTTAAATGCCGGTCCATAGTCAAAAGGCACCAGGCGGGCAACCAGGCTCCTCCAATGTACAGTGGCGAGATTGGTCTCGTCACACATGTTTTGTAGTAGAGACTAGATGCTTGGACCCCAAAGGGCCACTGTGGATAAACCCAAGCAAAAGTAATGGTGGTCACTGATCTCTAGATTGTTTCCAAACAATACATCTACTGAGATGATGTCAATAATGCCTATATCTTGATTCCTATATTTGGTTCCCTAGTTAGTTAGTACACTAGTCATCATGACAAATTCATCATATAAAATGCAGTAAATATCAATTGTTATTTATTGAAATCTGACTGAAATTGTGCATTCTGATTGGTCAGACTTTTAACCAATCAAATATGGTACAGGAGTAATTCAAATGTTTGATTCTGATTGGCTGAAATATATTGACACATATTTCAGCCAATCAGAATCCACAAAAAATAGTATACTGTATAAAGCAAAGGCTCACTTGAAAAAAAAACTGTATTCGGAGTAGGCGTAACATGGAGGAGGAGCTCCGTTAGGCAAAGTGTTTTTTTTTTTTTATAGAGCAGCGGCAGAGGTCAATTTCCATGGGCTGAAGATGAGGAACAAAAGCTTCAGTCAAGAAAGAAGAAGGCAGATTCTTCAGTCAACACGGAGGTGCCTGGTTTTTTGAGTCAGAAGAGTAAGGAACCTGGGCAACAATGATTATCGCTGGAGGGAGTCAAAAGGATAGGTAATGTATATTTCCCCCCTTTTTTTTAATTTTTTTTTTATTTTAAGTAGTATTTATTTATATATTTAGTGTTTGTGACTATTAAGCCTATAAAAGGCTACATGGACTGGACAACAATGCTCAGCGTTAGTCTTGTTACTCCTGCTTAGTGGTTTCTCTGATTAATACCTGGTATTTACTTTCTGGTCCCAGATTTATCAAGCAGCATAATGGAATACACCATCCATAAATGTAGGCAATGCAACAGCCTTTACAAACAGCAGTATTTATCAAGTAATGAAAGCGACTATACGCCATTCATTATAACAGAAAACGCATGCAAATAATTTAACAGCATAATGGATGGAGACTATACATCACATTAATAAATATCAATACATTTATGCAATTTATTTTCTTAAGTTGCTATAATGAAGTAGAGCAATGTGTAGCTATTAGAAATAGGGGCAACTAATATGAAAAATAATATTTTAAGAATGTATTTTTTTTAATGATGATAATAATATTAGCCTTAATAGTAACATTAATAGTAATACATGTAATAATAGTAATAATATATTATATACTATTAAATGTTAATGTTAATATATTATTATTAATATTAATATTTTGTTTTAATATAACAATATAATAATAATCATGTATATAATAACATAGTAGTTTTTATATATTATAATTAAATGTGTATATATATATATATATATATATATATATATATATAATTGTTGAAGTACTATTATCACATTTATATTATTAACCTTAATAGTTATTATTATTATAACTATCATAATTTTATGACTATTCAATTACCATACATACACATGTATATATAACATGTTATACACTTATAAAAAAGAAAAAATAGTAGGTATTAAATAGAAGAGGCTCAGATAAAGAAGAGATAACAGGAATACATTGATCTATACAGGAAGGATCTTAACAGCAGTGATGACCTCAATAGTTTGTCCAATGAGCTGGAGCCAGATATCTTGTAGAGTGAAGTGAGATGGGCCATAAGATTCCTTGCTGATAACAAGGTTGCGGGAGTTGATGGAATCCCAATTGAACTATTCAAAATTCTACAAGATGATGCTGCGAAAGTGTTGCTTGCATTATGCTAACAAATTTGGAAACCTCAACAATGGCCAATATATTGGAAAAGGTCCTTCTACACCCCAATCCAAAAAAAGGCAGTGCCAAAGAGTGCTCCAATTATCGAACAATTGCACTCACTTCACATGCCAGCAAGGGAATGCTTAAGATCCTACAAACTCTACTCCAGCAATATATGGACCAGGAACTACCAAGCTGGGTTATGCAGACGAAGAAGCACAAGAGATCAAACTGCTAATGTCCAATGGAGATGCAACAGAGAAAGCAAGAGAGTTCCAGAAAAGCATTTGCTTCTGCTTCATAGACTATTCTAAAGCCTTTGACTTTGTGGATCACAACAAAATGTGGCATGTTCTGAAAGATGGTAGGTGGGAGAACCAGATCATCTCATCCTCCTCCTGAAGAATCTGTATGTGGACAATAGAATGGTTCAAGATCGAAAAAGGTGTGCAGCAAGGTTGTATATTGTCACCTTGTTTATTCAACTTATACGCAGGGTAAATTATGTGTAACCCCGGGCTGGATGAATTCACTATTGCTGGAAGAAATAACAACCTCAGATATGCCAATGATACTACTTTGATAACTGAAAGTGAGGAGGATCATGACAAACAGCAATCTCAGTTCCTGGCAAATAGACGGGGAAGAAGTGGAGGCAGTGACAGATTTTATTTTCCTGGGATCCAAGATCTCTTCAGATAGTGAATGTAGCCATGAAATTAAAAGACGTTTGCTTCTGAATAGGAAAGCTATGGTAAGCTTGGACAAGCTAGTAAAAAGTAAATATATTACACTATCAACAAAGGTCTGCATAGTTAAAACCGTGGTATTCCCAGTAGTAACATTCAGATGTGAGAACTGGACCATAAATAGGTCTCGGCACCGTGGAATTGACGCCTTTGAATTTTGGTGTTGTCAAAAACTACTTAATAGTCCCTCGGACATCAAAAAGATCCAATAAATCATTACTTCAGGAAATTAAGACAAACAGTTCACTGGAAGATATGATCATGAGGCTGAAGCTCAAATATTTTGGCCATATCATGAGGCAGGGGAATTCCCAGAGAAGACTCTGATGCTGGGAAAGATTGAAGGCACAAGAAGAAGGGGACAACAAAAATGGAGATGGATAGATGAGGTCACTGAAGCAATGAACATGAACTTGATGGAGCTCAGAGGGGCCTGGTGTGGTGCTGTCCATAGGGTGATGGGCCGTTGGATATGACTGAACGACTTAACAACAATATATCACATACCATTCATTACAACATGCAATATGCCACAAATCCATTCTCTTTTGATTAATTCACACACACCATTTCATAAATGTGTTCATGTGGTATACTGAGGTGAACTGAGGCAAATCAATACTCCACGTTTGTCCTTTGATAACTCTGGGCCCTGTTTTGGATTTCCATGACTTCTGGCTCCCTTTGACGAGTTGTTCTGGATATTGTTGTTTGCTGTTTGCCCCGACTTCTGGCTTTTTTGATCTTGCTGGCCCATTGACTTCTGGATTGTTAGAACCAGTTGATTGTCTCTGGTCCTTTCTGTTATTATGCTGGTACCACTTGCTATTGAGCTCCTTATACTACAGGCATCCCGGATAGGTTACAGTCTATAGGTCAAGCCAAGCTAAATGGTTACAGGTCAGAGACAAGCACAGAGAAAGCAGCAGGATCATAAAGGAGCTGGAACCAAGAATAAAGATAATGCAGGAACAAAATACTTCCATTGGCATGCATAAACAAGGGAAGCTTTCCACATTTTTCTATGCATATGGTAGGTAGTAAAGTGGTGTAATTTAACAGTTTTAAATTACTTCCTAACATCAATGCATTTCTACTACAGTTTATAAGAAGAAAAATATGTTCACTGTACAGTGCCTTACAAAAGTATTTCCCCCTTGGCATTTTTTCGTGTTTTGTTGCCTCAAAACCTGGAATTATCATGGATTGTTTGAGGATTTGCATCATTTAATTTACAGAACATGTGAAGCAACAACAAATAGGACAAAATAACAGAAAAAAGTCAATGTGCATAACTATTCACCCCCCTCTCAAAGTCAATACTTTGTAGAGCCACCTTTTGCGGCAATCACAGCTCCAAGTCGCTTTAGATAAATCTCTATGAGCTTGCCACATCTTACCACTGGGATTTTTGCCCAATCCTCCTTGCAAAACTGCTCCAGCTCCTTCAAGTTGGATGGTGTGCGCTTGTGAACAGCAATCTTTAAGTCTGACTACAGATTTTCTATTGGATTGAGGTCTGGGCTTTGACTAGGCCATTCCAACACATTTACATGTTTCCCCTTAAACCACTCAAGTGTTGCATTAGCAGTGTGTTTGGGGTCATTGTCCTGCTGGAAAGTGAACCTCCGTCCTAGCCTCAAATCACGCACAGAGTGGTACAGGTTTTGCTCAAGAATATCCCTGTATTTAGCACCAACCATCTTTCCGTCAACTCTGACCAGTTTCCCAGTCCCAGCTGCTGAAAAACATCCCAACAGCATGACAGTGTTCTTTGGATGATGTGATGTGTTGGGTTTGCGCCAGACATAGCGTTTTCTTTGATGGCCGAAAAGTTTAATTTTAGTCTCATCAGACCAGAGCACCTTCCTCCATACATTTTGGGAGTCTCCCACGTGCCTTTTCACAAACTTAAAACGTTCCATTTAGTTTTTTGCTGAAAGTAATGGCTTTCTTCTGGCCACTCTGCCATAAAGCCCAACTCTATGGAGCGTCCGGCTTATTTTCGTCCTATGTACAGATACTCCAGTCTCTGATGTAGAACTCTGCAGCTCCTCCAGGGTTACCTTAGGTCTCTGTGCTGCCTTTCTAATGCCTTCCTTGCCTGGATTTTGCACTTTCTTTCAAGCCACACATTCAGTCTCTCTTCTTTACTGGTCTTCCCATGAACTGTCTATCTCCACTTCAATCCACCATGCCTTCGCAAGACTCATTCACCTTACTCACCACTCCTCCTCTACTGCATCTCTCTATCATTCTCTCCATTTGCACCCCATACCCGACTAAAAACAAATTCACAATCTCTTGCATATAAAGCCCTCAATGCATCCACCACTCTACTGCATGTCTGCTCTCATCTCCAAGTATAGCCCAAAGCAACCCTTTTTGTTCTGCTTAGGACCTGCTCATATCCTCCTAATTACCTCCTCCCATACCTGCTTAGAAGACTTCTCCCATGCTCTTTCTACCCCTTGGAATTCCTTCCTCGCTCTGTCAGACTCTATTCAGCATTCCAAGACTGCCATGGACTACCCCGGATCTAGTGTTCCCAGTTCTGTGATTCTCGAATAGCTGACAGAAATAAGACAATCTTTAAACTTTAATATTTTTCAAAACACAATATAAAACCAAAAACTATACATGTGTAATCATTTGTATTATACATTATAATACTGATAACGTTTAGGTCTCTGTACCTGTAAGACTCCTCTTCTGGATCGCTAACTTACATAGTACATAGACTGCTGGTGATAAAGGCTTAAAGATAAGCTACAAATAGTTTATGGAAATATGGGACATATATCTTGCTTTTATGTAATTTTTATTTAAAAAATGTAATCTCGCTGCTGTGAAAAGTATGTTTTTATGGCTTGCCTAATTGCTTTCTCACTGGACTCTACCCTGCAAAGCATTCTGTAATTAGAAGCAATAATTAGTGCTCGGGCACTTACTTTCCAAGACATTATTGCAACAAAAAAAGAGAAACAAATATGTTTTGCTGACATTATATGGTTGTGAAAGAAAACACTTTATTGAGACAACTATTTCTAGGCGCTCTGTGAATATTTTGTGTTCACTGCTTTGAGTGTTTGGTAAAATGTATAATCTCAGAAGATAGAACTGGTTGTCGCAAAGCGAGCTGCAAGCCATTACCAAGAAGAGTATATAAAGCATAAACATAGTAATTTACAGTGGATACAGGCCTATATAGTTTGACTTATGTAGACAAAATAGAAAACACATAAGGGTTGCATTATCAAAGTGTATTTTATATAACAACTAAAAACAAAACACATGTATGTCGGCAACATACATGAATTAATGTATGCAAACACTAGTCAGGATAGCCCTTCGCTGAACAGATGAGGAGATGATGTTAACTGAGGTAGTGACTGACTATCCTGTGAATAACAAGGAATCCTGAAAAAAACTCTCTGCCTTTCTCTGCTTTTTTGGCTTTCCTACTTTTATATTGTTTATTAAATATACTGTCCTGCAATAGCATTTTCCTTATCTAATATTATTCTCCCTCCTTTTATCTGTAGCTTGGTCATACCAATTGGTGTCCTTAGTAGCTATACATAGTTGAAAAGCTGATGTACAATTAAGGCAATTTCCAGTCTAAGCTTATAATGGAATACAATAGATTGCACCTTGGGCTTCTGTTCCCAAACATCTGAATGCAATCCATCCAGTTCTACTGCTTTAATAATCTGAAGTTTTCCCAGGTGATCTTGTGGTTTCTGACGTCACCTATTGTTTTATGTGGATACATTTCCTTATGTTTCCTGGCTGGTCAACTGTCAGAATGTTTACCAAGTTACACCTATATATACTTTCCTTGGCTACTTTTTACATATTTACAATAGGACGTACAGTGGAGTTTCTGTATAATTCAGAATATAAATGGCAGTGTTTGAACTAGATATATTATGTAGTATGCACAAATGTTCATAGTGACCCAGTTACATAGTAATTGAGGTTGAAAAAAGACCTTTACAGCCCTATTAAATTCCCTCAACGTGTACAACCTTAGCCCGCAAGACTAACGGCTATTAAATTGGCCCTGTAAAGCAACCTGCTAAAGACTTGTGGGTTAAGGGCAAAAAAAGCCTACTGTGCGTTGAAATTTGAACTCTGCGGCTGCAAATCCTTTGACCTGTCAAGCCCGTAACTGTTACCTTCGCAAGTCGCTATTAAATTGCTATGAATCCACTGGTGTTCAAACCTGTAACCCGCAAATGAAGCCAAAAAGTCAATGGGTACTAGAGAGGACCTGCAAAGGGCTGATTTATTAATATTGCAACATTTGCCACTATACAAATCTCTAGTATGCCCACATTTGGAATATGTAGGACAATTTTGGGCACCACATAAAAAGGACATTTTAGAGCTGGAAAAGGTACAGAGAAGGGCTACAAAACTAATAAGAGGAATGGAGGGGCTAAGTTATGAAGAAAGACTAACCAAATTAAACTTATTTTCTCTAGAAAAAAGGCGTCTAAGAGTAGAGTATAAAAACTTGTCAAGGGAGCTTTTTGTGCCAAGAGGTTTTCAACTGACAAGAGGACATCCCTTGAGGTTAGAAGTAAAAAAGATTCCACCTTAAAGAAAGAAAAGGGTTCTTCACAGTAAGGGTGGTTACTAAAGACGGAACATCCTTCCGATGCGCGCAACACATACAATATCGCAGCCATTTTACGACAATCTACACAATAACGCATCAGAAATGGCGGCTTTTCCGCCTAAACTAACGATTCTGGCTCGCGCACGCAGCCTATATATATAGGGCACACTTGCAACACTGCTGACACTTTCTCCTCAGGTGATGACAGTCTGACTGGACATTTTCTGCTGCCGGAAAATCCAAAGAGATTGTTAGCGCTTCAGGATATTGATTGCTGGATATTTATTATAAAAAGGTAAAGTATATTAATTAATTTATTATTTATTAATTAAAAAAAATATGAATAAAAAAAAATTACATGACTACATTTTGCAATACCTGTACGTTACCACGATATTAATCATTAACCATTTCAAATATGTTTATTAATTGATTAATTAATTTGTAATTGACATTAATGTATTAATTATTAATTATTCAAAAATGTTTTTACAATTGTCACTACCTTTACTTTCTGATTACATTATTGATTAACTCTTTATAATTTATTTAGTAATTGATTAATTACTAATGTCCATTCATTAATTAATAATTAATTATTAATAATAAGAAAGTTCATAAAAATAGACCATAAAATATGTATATTTATCACTCGGCTTACATTTTGGGGTTGATGCTCAACTATTAATGTTCATTTATTACTTTATTAATCATTAAGATTAATAATGTTCATTAATTAATTATTAATTAGTCATAATAACACATATAGTAAAAAAATATAAAAAAATATGTATATTTTATAGTGGACTTACATTTCGTGGTTGCTGCTCAACTATTTATTTTCATTAATTCAGTGATCATTCATAAAACAAATTTTTAGGCAAAAATGCATGAAAACATATCTACATTTTGCAATGCACTTACATTTCTGTGTTGCTGCTTAATTATTACATTGCTGTTTTATTTATGTTTTCAGCCTTCATTATTAATGCAAATACATTGCTGTTATATTTATGTTTTCAGTCTTCATTATTAATGCAATTGTTTTTGTGTGTTGATACTTAATTATTAATGTTCATGATTAATTATTTCATTAGTCATTTATTTTAAAGATTTCTAAATTAAATGTGCTAAAATGCATCACAAAATAGGTAGATTTTACAGTGTCATCATATTTATCATTGTCTCAAAGGAATAGGCTCCTCAAACCGCTTAAATGTTTACATCACTTTCTTACATTTTATAGTGCATTTACTTATATTTTGCATCTATGCCAATTAAAATCATACAAACATTAACAAGGCCTTTCCCCCCCCCCCCCCCCACAGTTTCATCATCTGGCCACCTGACTACACAGAGGGCCGTTTTCAGCATTTTATCTGCAATCAGATCACCTTCACAGGTATATAATCTTTAAATATTTACATTTATTTTACTACATGCATGTATGACAAGGACAACAAGTACTTTCAATGATTCATACATTCATTCAAACAAAATATTAAATATATTTAGACAGATTTCTCACGTCTCCACCTGCCTGAACACAGGAGTCGCCTCTGCACTAATTAACATTACAGAACATCAAATTGACAGGTATATGATTTCGTGATGACATTCTTTACAAATATAGCATTAAGTATTGATTTGTCTTGAGCAATGTTATTTAATACAATCATTCAAACAAAAAAATAAATATGATTTTTACATCTTTTCACAGATTTCTCACGTCCCAACCTGCCTCAACACAGGAGTCACCTCTGTAGCATTTTACATTATAGAACATCTACTTCACAGGTATATGATTTTGTGATGACATTCTTTATAAATATAGCATTAAGCATTTTTGAGAGCCCATGGATGACAGATATTGCTTAATTAATTTAAGTCATTTATTTAAAAAAATATTCAATACTTAGAAGGTAAAAAAAGGAATACATATATACTTAGCTATTCTATTCATGTGTATTCTTTCATTCATTCATTCATTCATCATTATGTTACTGTTCATTGTCAGGGATAGGACCTTAGATGCATTTAAATATTTAATTTCATGTATTATATTAGGTCACTTTTTAACATTTTAAAATGCATTTAACATATATTTATGATTAGGATTTACGTTTGCTATGTATGCCAATTCAAATGCATATTTACAAAATCTTTATATGTCATTTTACAGATCCATCATCTCTGCACCTCCCTGAACACACAAAGTGGTGTCTGCAGGATTTCAGTTGATATCACATCTAATTGACAGGTATCATTCTTGATAACGTTATTTATAAAAAACAGAATTAACACCCTTATTACATTGCAAGTTGCCCTATGAAAAAGAGCTCCATATAACCACATAGCATATTTTGGAACACAACTTCTTACTTACTGAAGACCTTGCTTTTGGATAGAAGATAACTAACTACAAACTTACATAACCAAAATATGTTATGTGGTTATATAGAGCACTATTCCATTCGTTAAAATGCTATTTAATAAGTCCCCTACTGTTTTTTTCATCAACATTATTCACAGGTTGTCATTCATTAAAAAATACATATATGAAAACACATTTATGTTTACATGAATGAGAATTACACTTCAGATGTTTATTCATGTTAATCGATAGTTTGCTAATACCTCTTTTGCGTAGCTCTTCTTTAGGAACACATGATTACCTGTTTATGTTTTTGCATTCATGATACAGAGACACACACACACACACACACAGAGACACACACACACACACACACACACAGAGAGACAGACAGACAGAGAGACAGACAGAGAGAGAGACAGACAGAGGGACAGACACATAGAGACAGGCACACAGAGAGACACATAGAGACACAGACACCACACATAGAGAGAGACAGACACACACAGACACACACACACAGAGACACACACACACACAGACACACACACACACACACAGAGACACACACAGACACATACACACACAAAAAGAGACACACACACACAGCCAGACACACGCAGCCAGACACACAGACACCAAGAGACACAGACACCCAGAGACACAGACACCAAGAGACACAGACACCCAGAGACACAGACACACAGAGAGACAGATAGAGATAGATTACCATTAATTTTTTTTAGAAATATGTGACAGGTTAAAAAATATGTATAATAAACCTAATGCAATTCTTACAACTCTATTTCCAATAACAGATTACAATGGCGGACAATGCAGAAGATAAGAAAGAATATAAAAGAAGAATGGCAAGGGAAAGGAAGCAGAGATGGAGAGATGCACAGACCCCTGAGACTTCACAACGTTTAAGAGAAGAAGATCGACAGAGACTTCTAAATAAAAGAAAAATGGCTAAAAAGACACAAAATGAGTCTGCTGGAGACTCAAAGAAAAGAAAAAGTAAACAAAAAAATATCTGTAAAACATTCTCTAATGAACCTATTTTGCCTCCTGACACCAATGTTGGTAGAGATGACACCAATGTAGATATAGAGAGTTCAACCGAGATCTATATTGAGGAAGGTCATGATAGTCCTTTATTTAGAGCACTTACAGTAGACACTCATTATTGTGGATTGATGAATGTGGTTTGTCAGTTTTGTGGGGCTTATCATTTTCTGAAAGAACGACATACTGATGGAGAGTTTATTAGTTGCTGTCAGAATGGAAAGGTAAGACTTCCAGAAAGACACACATTTCCAGAATATTTAAAAAGTATCATGAGTGATCCTACATTTCCAAATTACACCGATTTTAAGAAAAACATTCGGTCTTATAACAGTGCAATTTCATTTGCTTTAATGGGTGCAACATTAGCCGGACTTCACATTTACACCCATAATCAGGAGAACAAAGGAAATTTGCACAGTTATATGTCCTTGATACAATGGAAGCTATTGAACAACAAATGATGCTTCCTGAAAATAAACAATGCTTACCCATAGTCTTTGAACAGCTCGATAACATTATGGCCAACAACCCATAGAGTAAAGCATACAAAAAATTAGCTGAGGTTGAAAAAGAACAACTGGCACATGTGCAAAACATCAATTGCCAATGCCAAGAGTAAATATGGTTCTCAAAAGAGATCGCCATACTGATCAAATAATTTACCAACAGCAAATGAGGTTGCCATCATATTTAAAAATGATCACGGGGAACCACCATTTGAGCGGGATATTAGAATATATCCACGCAATCAAGAACAACCTTTTATAAACATAAATATTTTAAGGAGTAATTTGGATCCTATGACATATCCTAAGTTCGTGTTAAAAACAATATTTCCATGCTGGAATATAAAGTGGCACAAACTGCTGTCCGGAATCATTATAATCCTATTTTATGTGGGGTAAACTCATACAACATTGGATTATTGATTCCTCTTACAAGTCAAAGCAAATATTCTATTTTTTATTTTTATTTCAACAAAACAAGCTTCGAGTAGAACAATATTGTGGATTGATGGATTATGTCGCTGAATTGGCTATATGCGAGAAAGATACAATGATGCCATGGCTATTGTCACTAAATTTGGCAAACCAGATTTATTCATTACATTTACATGTAATCCAAAATGGCCAGAGATCAAAGGAAATTTACTGATTGGAAAAACTACTTCTGACCGACCAGATTTGGTGGCAAGAGTATTCAAAATAAAACTCAATTCATTCATTCATGATATAACTAAAGCAGACTTATTTGAAAAATGTGTGGCTTTTGTTTATACCATTGAATTTCAAAAAAGAGGCTTGCCACATGCACATATACTTTTAATCTTGCAAGGAAAAGATAAATTGAATACGGCAGACAAAGTCAATTCAGTAATTACTGCTGAACTGCCACATCCAGAGAAACATTCAAAACTTTATGAGATTGTAACTCATATAATGATACATGGTCCATGTGGAGAGATCAATAAAAATTCACCATGTATGGAAAATAAAAAATGCATAAAAGAGTTTCCTAAACAATTTCAAATGCAGACTTGTGTTAATTGTGATGGATACCCTTTGTATAAAAGAAGAGAAGGAAAAACAGCTATTATCCATGGCCAAAAGGTTGATAATAGATATGTGGTTCCATGCAATCCACATTTGCTAATGAAGTACAATGCACATATCAATGTGGAAGCTTGCACTTCTATCAAATCCATCAAATATGTGTATAAATATATATACAAAGGATATGATGCAGCAACTGTTGTTGTGCAAGGTGCACAAAATGAAAAAGACAATCCAATTTTACATGACAAACTTTCATCTTATTTAGATGCTCGCTATGTAAGTGCTCCAGAAGCAATGTGGCGTCTTCTCAAATTTGAGATGCCTGATCGGTCACATGCTGTGTATCGATTAGCTGTCCATTTGCCACAAAGTCAATTTGCAAGCAATGAAACAAATGCTTTAGCACAAAGTGAATATAGAGCAACAACGCTTACTGCCTGGTTTCAATTAAATTGTCAGGACACTCAGGCGAGACAATTTTTATACATTGACATTCCAAATCACTATATATTCGTAAATGGTGAATGGAGACAACGAAAGAAACATAATTATAAAATTATCACAAGAATATATACCGTCAGTCCACGAGACATTGAACGTTTCAGTTTAAGACTACTCCTTTTACATGTTCCCGGTGCATAAAGTTATGAACATTTATGCACAGTCAATGACATAGTTTATGAGACTTTCCAGTTAGCTGCAAAACATCAAAACTTTCTGGCAGATGATACAGAATGGGAGAAATGACTGGAGGAAGCAGCACTATGTTAAATGCCAAAGCAAATGAGAGAACAATTTGCTTTCATTTGTATCTTTTGCAATGTACCAGATGCATTAACTTTGTGGGAAACATTTAAATGACATGTGTGAAGATTTCTTGAAATGTTACAATGAGACCATTGCACAATTGAAAGCATTAATGGAAATACAGGAAATCTTTGTTTGTCATGGATTAAATTGTGCCAATTTTAATCTGCCTGATCCAGGAATTATAGATTAAATTAACTTTGATGAGTATGACACTGAGATTGAATACCAAAAAACACAAGAAAAAATTGGAACTTTAAATGCATTGCAATTGGAAGCATTTAACGCCATCACAAATGCAATAGAAGATGACATGCTCAAAGAGCGTTATTTCTATCTGGATGGCCCTGGTGGATCAGGAAAAATTTATCTATATAATTTGTTGATGAGTTGCATTCGAGCACAGGGTCAAATAGCACTGCCATTTGCAACCACTGGAATTGCCGCACTTTTGTTAGAAGGTGGTAGAACTGTGCATAGTGGGTTTAAAATGCCAGCTCCCATTCTGGAAACATCAGTGTCGGATATTCGAATGAATTTATTACAAGCCAAAAAATGACACAAGGGTAAATTAATTATAATAGATGAGTCAACTATGATGTCATGTCATGCCATGCAATGTATTGATCGATTATTAAGGGAAGTTATGGCTAATGATTTGCCATTTGGTGGAAAGGTGATCTTTTTAGGAGGAGATTTCAGGCAAACATTACCTGTGGTGCCACACGGCAACCGGACTGACATTGTCGAAATGTGTATAAAAAGAAGTAAGGTGTGGAAAATATTTACACACCTTAAATTAGAAGTAAATATGAGATCTGCAGGCCAAAATCATTTAAATAATTAGCTCATTCAGATTGGAGAAGGAAAACACCTAAAAATAAATAATTTACCTGATGATGCTGTACAAATTCCACCAGAAATGATTTCAAAAGAACCACTAATTTCGACAATCTTCCTCAATACCATCAATAATGAGGATTACTCAGACATTGCAAGCAAAGTCATATTGACATCCAAAAATATAGATGCCTTGAATCTAAACAATGAAAAATTGTAATTAATCAATGCTCCCCCAAAACAACTATTACAGTGCAGATTCTGTTCTGGCTAATAACCAAGATAGTGAAGCAAACTTTACTAAGGAATTTCTAAATTCTTTAACTCCCTCTGGAATGCCACCACATGTTTTGCAACTTAAAAAAGGGGCAATTGTCATGCTATTGAGAAAAATAAATCCGAAAAAAGGACTTTGTAATGGGACCAGATTAATTGTGAAGGATTTAAAGGATCATTTTATACATGCAGAAATTATGAGTGGTACCCATACAGGCGAAACAGTTCTTATACCGAGAATTGATCAAGTGAGAGTGGTTTGCCTTTTGTACTTCAAAGGAGACAATTTCCCATTATCATGGCATTTACCATGACCATCAATATATCCCAAGGACAAACTTTTAAGTCTGTGGGAATTTTTTTTTAAGGAACCTGTGTTTGCGCATGGTCAACTATATGTTGCATTTTCAAGATGCAATAATCAAGAGGAAATTAAAGTACATGTTGAAAAAAACCCAAGTCAGGGTGATTTATTGGAAGATGGATGCGTTTTTACATAAAACATTGTGTACTATTCTGTAAATATAGAGGACAGTGGTTTCAACAACATTTTATGTTACTTGGACTGATTTTAAAAGGACCACTATTTCAATAAGAAACTCTTTAAAATGACAAAAAAACATACAGAACATTGGTTTTACTTCCAGGACAAAATTTTAGCTCTCTGGGACTCTAAATAGGGGACCACTATTTCACATAGGAAAATCTATGTGCCATTTGCACAAAGCACAACAAGAACAAAAAAATTTACAAAAAAATTAAAACAACAGTAAACAGTGGTTATACAGATTGGAATGTGTTATAAGTTACCTTTTTACATGATTGGCCCCACAAAACAATTAGGTGGCATTTTCTTTAACTTGAAGGTTAAATGTTATTATTTTATGTTACTATTTCACATGTTAACATTGTATTTTCAAAGTTGTGGAAAGTTGGTTCGTTGTATATTATACGTAGTCAAGGATTTCTGTTACTACAAGTTTCATCATTTGTTAATACATTGAACTGTATAATTTAAATACAGAGTATTGATTCAGGGAGTAATCCAATCACCAGTTAATGGGGTCAGGAAGGAATTATTTTTTTCCCCTCTTTGATACAATTGGCCAAGTTTCAATGGGGGTTTTTATTATTTGCCTTCCTCTGGATTCAATGCCTATTTAGTTTAACAATTAATGTTTCAAAGCATCTCATTGTTCAAAATAGTTATTTACAGAAAGTTTACATAGTCGTCTGTTATTCATGGATAACTATCAATTCAAAATGTTAGTATTGGATGTGAAATATATAATACATTAATAAATGAATATACTTTACCTATTTTGATGCATTGTGTTGAAGAGCTGGCAATGTGTTTAGATGTTGCTGCAGCATTAGTGGTGTGGAGCTGCTGTGTAAGCGTGATGAATGTGTGCAGTGTAATAGTGTGCGTGCGGGAGACCAAACCGTTAGCGTAGTCGCGTACTTCCGCATTGTCGTAAAATGGCGGGTAATGTGTGATATGCGTCTTAGCGGAATATCCGTAGGTCTTTTGTGGTGTTTTGCGAGTTTCTTGTGGTGTTTTGCGTGTTTAGGGAAGCAGGGGGAACAGGAGGAGGCAGGCCAGTTCTGAGTTGCAAACACCAACAGATTTGCCAGATTGAGTGAAACTGTTGGGGAGCTCCATTCGGGAATGGCAATGCCAGATAGAGCTGTTCCCTCTAACAGCAGGGAGAACAGCTCTACTGGAGGAGAGGGAGGGCAGAATAGGCAGAGCAACAGACAGGTTTTGGTTGTAGGGGACTCTATTATTAGGAAGGTAGACAGGGTGATTTGTCACCCAGATCCCAGCAATCGAACAGTTTGCTGTCTCCCGGAGTGCTCGGGTTCGTCATGTTGTGGATCGGGTAGACAAATTATTGGGAGGGGCTGGAAATGAACCGGGCGGTCTTGGTACTTATTGGTACAATGACAAAGTTAGTGGAAGATGGAGTGTCCTAAAGAATGATTTTAGAGAACTAGGTAATAAGCTGAAGGCAAGGACCTCCAAGGTAGTATTTTCTGAGATGAAATAGCAAATCAGGCTATTAATTTGTCAGATATTACACAGGATGAAACAGTCAGTGGTAATATATCATTCCAGACACGAGACTCAGATTGCTGGGAGCAGCCTTTGTGAAGGATTTGAAGAGAATCCATCAGGAAAGATTTATTAACATCTCGTCCTGAGTACAAGGTGTTGCCATTAGAGACTTTGTTATTAGTTGCTAAAAAGGGGCGTGAGTTCTCACAAGGTAATAAGGAGACTACAAACATTATGGTGTCTTCTGAGCAGGAGAAGACAGAGCCAACAAGAACAATAAAGTGTTGTAACAAAGTTGGACACCTTAGGGTTCCACCAGTTATAGTGAAGTTAAAACCAGTAGCTGAAATAGCACAAGAAACTGGTATCTCATGGCCAGAAAGTCTCCCTATAGTACTGTTAAGTGGGGAATACACCCCTGGAGGGAAGTTTTCTCTGTCCCCTCATAAGATCCTATTTGGGACTGCTTCTAGATTAGGGTGTTATTATCCTCAGCAATTGAAATTTAAATCTGATGTATTTGTTGATTATGTGATTGCTTTATCTCAAGCACTGACTAAAATACACGCACAAGTGTTTTCTTCTATTCCAGATCCGGAAGTAGACACTGGTACTCATCAACTACTTCCTGGAGATTGGGTCCTGGTCAAGAGATTTGTGAGAAAGAATCCTCTGGAATCCAGATATGATGGTCCCTTTCAAGTTCTTCTAATTGCTGCACCATCAGTTAAACTTGAAGGACGGCCTACTTGGTTCCACGCATCTCATTGCAAAAATAAAGTTTCAGCACCAGACCCATAGCAACCAACATTATGATGATCATAACACATATCCTTTCCTGTCTGTTCTTAACTAAAGTAGAACCTTCTGCATTCATTAGTGAAAAGAAAGATGGTATTACATTTTGGTACAATCCATCTAAAACACATATGATCACATTGTCCTTTGATTATTGTCATGTTGTATGTTGCCAACAGCTAAGCGTGACTCAACAATGTAACTTGTACAACGACACTCTCAGCACATCTATATACATATGTGTTACAGACCAGACTTGGGGAAAAGATTGTAGTCATTGGGAAGCTGTAGGATGGAACATTGGGATAGCTTGGGACTACAGACCACAGAGTGCCTTAGATAGAACAGATTTGAGTGGAAGCCCTTTACTTGAACGTATGACTCTAATAAAGCCAGGCAAATGCTCGCCAAATGGCAAGACTGGAGCTAACATGCAACTTACTCTGACTATCAAGAACCCCAGACCCACAGACACAGGTACATACCTAATGGGTGGCCCAGACCCACAGACGCAGGTACATACCTAATGGGTGGCCCAGACCCACAGACGCAGGTACATACCTAATGGGTGGCTGGGTTTAGAGGAGAAGCAAAAGGACGGATTTGGTAAATTTATGCTCAGAGATCTAAATGCACCACTCATATCAGAAGGACTGATGCAAGTACAACACACTCAGGCATTACCCCAAACGACTGATATCAGTGAACCTGCGTACGAAGGAACCCTAAACAAATGAAACTGGGTTCACAGGACCTCAACTTATGGCTGGAATGGATGAAATATAACGTAGAGTCACATAATAAGACTAATTGTTATGTTTGTGCAAGTGCCAGACCTCACCTAGGCACTGTTCCACTTATGGTAACTATGGAGGAAGAAAAGTGTTTCTTAAGTCTTTATAAAACTACCCAGACTAAAAGATCTAAATTGTGAACAATGGGAGAACAGGTATCCCATTATAACTGACAATCTACATCTAGGTGAAGGTATAACCATATACCCAGGTAATTACACATGCTATACAAGGAGTACACCTCAATGGAGAAACCTAAAGAGGTTTAAGCAAGGGTTCTGCATTATATATTGTATTGGTTTTACAGTTTACAGAACAGACACAAACATTGGGAGACATATATTGGATATGTGGGGACATGAAGCTCAGATCAAGACTAGAGGGTTTCTTGGTATGGTAAGTGTACCCTGATAATTGTCATAATGCCAGTGCACATAGTGCCCATACAAACTGATACCTCACCACACACCCTACTGACACCATCTAGACACAAAAGAAAGGTGTCTTCCCCACAAGGTAGCTTTGACCCCCATGTGTACATAGACTCTATTGGAGTCCCAAGGGGGTGCCTGATGAGTTAAGGCCCGAAACCAGATAGCAGGCAGGATTTGAATCACTGATATCAATGATTGGTTGTAAATAAAAAATGTTGCTTGAATCAATTATATATATAATAACCAACAAAGGTTTGTGGATTACACAAGACATGCTCTGCATGGAGTTGCAAAACAATTGAAGGCCACATCACACATGCCTTCCAGAATAGAATGGCACTAGACATGATCCTTGCTAAAAAGGGGGGAGTGTAAAATGCTCCCCGACACTGGCAACTGCTGCACCTACATACCTGATATTATGGGTCCAAACAGTAAGATTACTTTAGCCATTAAAGAAAATAAACAACTTGGCACAAGAACTTGAAGGAGAATTCTGGAACCAACAGACTATTGGGATAAATGGTTTGGGTAGATGAATAACTGGCACCAGGTATTGTCACAGGTTGGAATTGTCTTTCTTTCAATACTGATAATTCTTGCATTTGTTACCTGTTGTACTATCCCCTGTGTCCGAACATATTTAAAGAAGTCAGTTACTGGAGTAACACCAACCTTTGTGCACCAAGAAATTTATGAAGATGACTGCAAGGAGTCACATAAGATGTTACGGTCTATTATGTCTAGAAATGAAAGTTCTACATAAACCCCTTGTCCCACATGTTCCTGAAACAAGGGGTCAGGGATAGCATCTGACTCGCCTATGACAGTGGCAAGAGGGGTCATGGACAAGCCATGGCAACTCTAACGTACAAAGAAGAACGGGCGTTCATTGGTGCAGATGTGCTAGGGCTTTCTTACATTCATACATCTCATCCACAGGGACAGTTGTACACATAGGGCCTCATTCAATTGCGATTTGGCCAATTGAATAAGGCTCTATATAAGCACCGAGCATATTTTTTTACAGAAGTTTTTAGTTAATGAAGACCTTGCTTTTGGATAGATGTTCAGTAACTAAAAACTTTTGTAAAAAAAATATGCTCTGTGCTTATATGGACCGCTTTTCAATTGGCCAAATCGCAATTGAATGAGGCCCATAGTCTCTAGAGGGGACTGTTACTATTTATATGCTGTTTATATGACTTTTTATACCTTAATTAATACGTTTTACTAAGAAGAAACCTATATCTTTACTCAAACATTTTATGTAGTACTCTCTAGAAGAGGAAGATATAATACATCTAACCTGTCATATCTACAAGAATAGAATAATAAGTGTAATAAGTAACATAATATAGCATTTTAGGGGGGACTGTTGTGGACGAAATTCATGAAAAATGTATATTATGTCCATGCTGCATTCCTTTCCTTACAATATATCATAAGATAAGGCACTAATTGCTTTTATATCTTTATTTCCTGAGAGTCCTAAGATGGCTACTGAGCTGTACCCTGGGGAGTCATAACGATGGCTACTGAGCTGTAATCCTGGGAGTCATAAGATGGCCTACTGAGTTGTATCCTGGGAGTCCTAAGATGGCTACTGAATCATATCCGGGAGCTCCCAGATGACATTCATATCCGTGACCAAATAAGGATATGAGCCCCCCCGCCACCTTCCAGAAGCCAATCAGAAGCTTCACATAAACTGACCATAATGACATCAACATCTGAGACCAAATATGGAAGGGACCCCTTCCTACCTTGTCAACCAATCAATAACTCACTCACTGTCTAACAATGAGTCGTACGATTCTTATATCTGATTCAACTTATATTATATAAGTTGCTATGTTGTATTTGGGGGGGTTCGCTCGTGGTTCGTTCGTTGGGAAGAATACAAGATGTTTTATACCAGAACTTTTGGGTCTGTGTAATTCTTGTCTCTGTGTGCACACATGCCCAACAGACGGATGATTTGGACAGGAACAGATATTATGTAATGGGATTATTTTTATCCATCCAAACGTGCTAGCCCAGGGAGACAGAAGGAGCTTAGGGAGGTTAATGCGTGGCTAAAGATGTGGTGCACTAAGGAGGGGTTTGGTTTTTTAGAGCACTGGGCTGACTTCTCACTTTGGTACAATCTCTACAGTAGGGATGGATTGCACCTTAATGATGAGGGAGCTTTTGTACTGGGGGATAGGATGGTAGAAAGGCTGGAGGAGTTTTTAAACTAGTAAGATGGGAGGGAGGGACTAGATATAAGTAATGGGGTAGAAAGTATAGAGGGTATTAGGGATGAATTAACAACTCATAGGGAGGAGATTGGGGGAGGGGTAGTATAGTCAATAGGGAGGTAGTACTAAGTAATTCAAGTACAGGGGCCCGGCACTTCAGAACTACAGACTCATAACGATAAGGTGTATGCTTGCTAATGCCAGAAGCTTGCCAGGAAAAATGTGAGAGTTAGAATTATTAGCAATTAATGAAAAATGGGATTTAATAGGCATTACTGAAATGTGGTGGGATGAATCTCATGACTGGACTGTATATCTGGATGGTTCTAACCTATTTAGGAAAGATAGAGGCAATGGCAAACGAGGAGGAAGGATTTGTCTGTATGTTAAGCCTGAATTTAAGCCTATAGTCAGAGAAGATATTTATGGTGGACCTAGTGATAAAGCTGAATGTTTGTGGGTAGAGTTAAATAGCGAAGCAGCAAATTCCAAAAGAATATTAGTAGGAGTATGCTATAAACCCCCAAATATAGCTGAAAGGGAGGAAATACAATTATTGTTGCAGATTGAAAATGCAGCTAAGCATGGTCAGGTTCTAATAATGGGAGATTTTAATTTTTAATTACCCTGAAATAAAGACCAGCAGTTCATCTAAGGGGAGCAGGTTCTTGAGTACACTCAGGGATCATTATCTGGCCCAGATTGTACAAGAGCCTACTAGAAATGAAGCTATCTTAGATTTACTTATCACAAATAATATTGATATAGTATCAAATGTTGGAATAGGGCAACCTTTGGGAAACAGTGATCACAACACAGTCTCGTTTGAGATTGAATTAAAAAAACTAAATTTTAAGGTGCCAACGAAAACTCTTATTTTTAAAAGGGCAGATTTTAACGGTCTAAGTGCAGAAATACAAAGTATAGACTGGGACAGAGAACTGGCAGGTAAAAATACTGAACATAAATGGACAACATTTAAATCCTTACTAAATATACATACACATCTGCATATACCGTGTGGGAATAAAAGTAAAAGGAGTAAATCGCATGCAATGTGGCTTAACAATGATTTAAAGATCAAGATACGGAGTAAAAAACAGGCATTTAAATTATACAAACAAGAGGGGACAGAGACTGCCTTACAGGAATACAAGGAAATCAACAAGGCTTGCAAAAGGGCGATTAGACTGGCTAAAATAGAAAATGAAAAATTAATTGCAAAAGAGAGTAACACTAACCCTAAAATATTTTTTAAGTATATTAATGGGAAGAAGGCGAGGAAGGAAGCTATAGGAACATTACAATGTGACACAGGCCGTCTGATAATAAGTGACCAAGAAAAGGCAGATGAGCTAAATAGGTTCTTTTCTTCGGTATACACAAGGGAGGTACCAGTGGTTGGGACACGGCAACATAATGGGGCTACACTACCTTTGCCAAATAATTGGTTAACACAGGAAGTAATCCAAAAGAGGTTGGAAAAAATAAATGTTAATAAAGCCCTGGGTCCTGATGGAATACATCCAAGGGTACTAAGGGAACTGGGTTCTGTAATAGCCAAACCATTATATTTTTTTTTTTTAAGATTCACTCAACACAGGGTCTCTACCAGATGACTGGAGAAAAGCTGGTGTGATACCTATATTTAAAAAGGGAGCAAGAGCAAATCCAGGGAATTATAGACCAGTGAGCCTCACTTCTGTAGTGGGGAAGCTTTTAGAAGGGTTAATAAGGGATAATATACAAGAATATGTCTATTTGAACAGGATTATAAGTAGGAGTCAACATGGATTTATGAGGGATAGGTCATGTCAAACAAATCTAATTAGTTTCTATGAGGATGTTAGTAGGAACCTGGATCAAGGCAACTCAATGGATGTAGTCCTTTTGGATTTTGCAAAGGCTTTTGATATAGTGCCACATGGGAGACTATTGTGCAAACTAAGAGATACAGGAGTTGCAGTAAATATCTGCTCATGGATTGAGAGCTGGCTAAAAGACAGGAAGCAAAGGGTTGTTGTAAATGGAACATACTCCGATTGGACTAATTTGGTAAGTGGGGTTCCTCAGGGTTCAGTATTAGGTCCTTTTTTTTAAACATATTTATTAATGACTTAGAGGTAGTATTGGAGTGTGGTGTCTCCATTTTCGCTGATGACACGAAGTTGTGCAAGGTAGATTAAATCAGATAGTGATGTGCTTTCACCTCCAAAGGGATTTACATAAAATTGAGGAATGGGCATCTAAATGGCAGATGAGATTTAATACAAATAAATGTAAAGTTATGCATCTGGGAAGGAAAAAAAGCCATGCAATTTATAATCTTAATGGAGCAAATCTAGGTGTATCAGATATTGAAAGGGATTTGGTAGTGCTTGTGGACAACCACCTAGGTAACAGTGCTCAAAGCCAAGCAGCAGCTGCAAAGGCAAATAAAATCTTAGCATGTATTAAGAAGGATATAGAAGCCAGGGAAGCCTAACGAAAGACTAACCAAATTAAACTTATTTTCTCTAGAAAAAAGGCATCTAAGAGGAGATATGATTACCTTATATAAATACATCCAGGGTTAGTATAAAGATTTGTCAAGGGAGCTTTTTGTGCCAAGAGGTTTTCAACTGACAAGAGGACATCCCTTGAGGTTAGAAGTAAAAAGATTCCACCTTAAATAAAGAAAAGGGTTCTTCACAGTAAGGGTGGTTAATCTGTGGAATTCTCTACCAAAGGAGGTGGTGACAGAGGATTCGATAGATAGCTTTAAAAGGGGACTGGATTTATTTCTAAATAAAAAGGGAATTCAGGGTTATCATGGATAACAACTAATTAATTAATAGTTAATCTGCATTTTGCAGATAGGAGGAGATCTTGAAAGGTTGAACTTGATGGACTAAAGGTCTTTTTTCAACCTTAAATACTATGGGCCTCATTCTATTATCGCGCCGGAGGAAAGCCTTTGATCTAAAACTAACTTAAATTTATTTTTGCGTTTAAAGATTTCTGATTTTACGGCCGGTTGCAAGATATACGGCCGGCCGTAAGGGGAGATCCTTGCGGGCCGTATAATTGAATTGCAAGATAACGGAACCCCCGCAAGGAATCGCAGCCTTGCGGACGTTTTACGGCCGATAATAGAATGAGGCCCTATGTAACTATGTAACTATGTAACACAATTAAATACAATACAATACACTACAATACAATTAAATACAATACAATACAATACACCCCTATCTAATATACATCCCCTATCTAATATACATCCCTGTGTCTATCTAATGTACAATAAATACTATCTATGTACTATACATCCCCCTATCTATCTAATATACAATACATGCTATCTCTATATAGCAACCCTAATTCTAAGCTAAAATAAACAATTAAGACCACTTATCTTTGAGATGTTTCTTCAGATCACCAACCTAGGGTAAAAAAGATTAAAAAAATGACTACAACACATTTACATAAAATAAATAAACATTATAAACATTCTAAATATTCTACTCACCTTTCCAGCATGTCATATCCTCCATCTTTGCTTCTTCGGCACGGCACCTGTTAAAACATTACATTAGCACTCATACATAAACATAAAACCAAGTAAAATCAACACAATCTACATTGTGCTTACCTCCCGATTACCTCCCGATGTCTCCGGCCTCCTCGTGTTGTGCCCCGGAAGCATCCGTGCTCTTTAAAAAAAAAAAGAAAAGAAAACAACACAGATCCGCCCTGGCGGATGTCCCCGACGCAAATAAACTTCCGTCAGAGTGTTCCAGAATAAAATTGGCAATGGCGGCTTCTGATTGGCTGAAAACGCTGTCTATCAAATTCAGCCAATGAGAAGACGCCAATTGTGAACCAATGAGAAAGGGATGCACCCCAAAATCCCACGCTGATTGGATAACGCACCTGTCAATTTTTATTTGAACCAATCCGAAGGCCTTATTGCCATCAGCGACGGGATACACCCCCACGCGGTGATTAGCTGAAGACATCTGCGCCTTCCCATTGGCTTTAATACTGATTGACATTAACAATAGCCAATGAGAAGGCGCAAATGACTTCACCAATCAGTACGTGCAGGTGTATTCCATTGTGATTGGCTATTGTCAGTGCAACCAATCAGAATGCGCAGATGCCTCCAGCCAATCACCCTGTGGGAGTGTATTCCATTGTTATTGGCTGAAGGCATCTGCGCCTTGTGATTAGTTTAAATAAATATTGACAGGTGCATTATCCAATCAGAGTGGGATTTTAGGTTGTATCCCTTTCTAATTGGCTCACACATTGGGGCCTACTGATTGGGTGAATCTGAATGGACATCTGCAAAGGTAAGTGGTCTTAATTATTATATTTTAGCTAGAATTAGATTATTTTATATATAGATAGCATTTATTGTATGTTAGCTAGGGGTATGTGTTTTATATAGATAGCATAGCATGTATTGTATATTAGATTGGGGTATTTATTTAGATAGATTGGGGGATGTATATTAGATAGATAGGATGTATATTTGATAGATAGTATTTATTGTATATTACATAGATTGTGTGATGTATATTATATAGATAGGATGTATATTAGATTATGGTATTTATTTAGATAGATTGTGCGATGTTTATTAGATAGAAAGGATGTATTGTATATTAGCTGGGGGTGTATTGTATTGTATTTTATTTAATTGTATTGTATTGTATTGTATTGTATGTATTGTATTGTATTTATTATATGTATTTCCTTTTCAGGTGTGTGGGGGGGTTGTAATGTGTTTTTTTATTTTCTGTAATGTTCCTTTTTTTATTTTTTGTGACTTCGTTTTTTTTTTTTTTTATGTAATTAAGATTTTTTATTTTTTGTAACTTAGGTTTTTTATTTTATGTAATGTAGATTTTTTTATTTTTTGTGACTTTAGGGTTTTTTATTTTCTTTAATTAGAGTGGAAGGGGGTTATTAGAGGGTAGGTAGGTAGTATAGGTAGGTAGTGTAGGTGTTAATAGGTTAGTATAGAGGGTGTTTAGTTGATATTTAATGTTTTATTGGGGGGTATAGTGCAGTGTAGTGTTTATACGTAGTGTCATGATGGTCCTTATGTGGTTAATGTTGGGTTGTAACAGGCCCATAATGGTCTTAATATACCCTTATGGGAGTGATGGGGTTAAATAGAGGCTTATGAGGGTCTGTATGGACCCTCATGAGTGACAGGGTTAATTAGCGCTTTATGGGGGTCTGTATTGACCCCCATGAGTGAGGGGGTTAATTAAGGGCTTATGGGTGGCTGTATTGACCCTCCTGAGTGACGGGGTTAATTAAGGGCTTATGGGGGTCTGTATTGACCCCCATGAGTGACAGGGTTAATGAATGGCTTATGGGGGTCTATATTGACCCCCATGAGTGACAGGGTTAATTAGGGGTTTATGGGGGTCTGTATTGACCCCCATGAGTGACGGGGTTAATTAAGTGCTTATGGGGGTCTGTACTGACCCCCATGAGTGAGAGGGTTAATTAAGTGCTTATGGGGGTCTGTATTGACCCCCATGAGTGACAGAGTTAATGAAGGGCTTATGGGGGTCTATATTGACCCCCATGAGTGACAGGGTTAATGAAGGGCTTATGGGGGTCTATATTGACCCCCATGAGTGAGGGGGTTAATTAAGTGCTTATGGGGGCCTGTATGGACCCCCATGAGTGACAGGGTTAATGAAGGGCTTATGGGGCTCTGTATTGACCCCCATGAAGGACAGGGTTAATTAGGGGTTTATGGGGGTCTGCATTGACCCCCATGAGTGAAGGGGTTAATTAAGGGCTTATGGGGGGCTGTATTGACCCTCCTGAGTGACGGGGTTAATTAGGGGCTTATGGGGGTCTGTATTGACCCCCATGAGTGAGGGCATTAATTAAGTGCTTATGGGGGTCTGTATTGACCCCCAATAGTGACAGGGTTAATGAAGGGCTTATGGGGGTCTGTATTGACCCACATGAGTGACAGGGTTAATGAAGGGCTTATGGGGGTCTATATTGACCCTTATGAATGACAGGGTTAATTAGGGGTTTATGGGGGTCTGTATTGACCCCCATGAGTGAAGGGGTTAATTAAGTGCTTATGGGGGCTGTATTAACCCTCCTGAGTGACAGGGTTAATGAAGGGTTTATGGGGTTCTATATTGACCCCCATGAGTGAGGGGGTTAATGAAGTGCTTATGGGGGCCTGTATTGACCCCCATGAGTGACAGGGTTAATGAAGGGCTTATGGGGGTCTGTATTGACCCCCATGAGTGACAGGGTTAATGAAGGGCTTATGGGGGTCTATGTTGACCCCATGAATAACAGGGTTAATTAGGGGTTTATGGGGGTCTGTATTGACCCACATGAGTGAGGGGGTTAATTAAGGGCTTATGGGGGCTGTATTGACCCTCCTGAGTGACGGGGTTAATTAAGGGTTTATGGGGGTCTGCATTGACCCCCATGAGTGAGGGGGTTAATTAAGTGCTTATAGGGTCTGTGTTGAGCCCCATGAGTGACAGGGTTAATGAAGGGCTTATGGGGGTCTATATTGACCCCATGAGTGACAGGGTTAATTAGGGGTTTATGGGGGTCTGTATTGACCCCCATGAGTGACAGAGTTAATGAAGGGCTTATGGGGGTCTATATTGACCCCCATGAGTGACAGGGTTAATGAAGGGCTTATGGGGGTCTATATTGACCCCCATGAGTGAGGGGGTTAATTAAGTGCTTATGGGGGCCTGTATGGAACCCCATGAGTGACAGGGTTAATGAAGGGCTTATGGGGCTCTGTATTGACCCCCATGAAGGACAGGGTTAATTAGGGGTTTATGGGGGTCTGCATTGACCCCCATGAGTGAAGGGGTTAATTAAGGGCTTATGGGGGGCTGTATTGACCCTCCTGAGTGACGGGGTTAATTAGGGGCTTATGGGGGTCTGTATTGACCCCCATGAGTGAGGGCATTAATTAAGTGCTTATGGGGGTCTGTATTGACCCCCAATAGTGACAGGGTTAATGAAGGGCTTATGGGGGTCTGTATTGACCCACATGAGTGACAGGGTTAATGAAGGGCTTATGGGGGTCTATATTGACCCTTATGAATGACAGGGTTAATTAGGGGTTTATGGGGGTCTGTATTGACCCCCATGAGTGAAGGGGTTAATTAAGTGCTTATGGGGGCTGTATTAACCCTCCTGAGTGACAGGGTTAATGAAGGGTTTATGGGGGTCTATATTGACCCCCATGAGTGAGGGGGTTAATGAAGTGCTTATGGGGGCCTGTATTGACCCCCATGAGTGACAGGGTTAATGAAGGGCTTATGGGGTCTGTATTGACCCCCATGAGTGACAAGGTTAATGAAGGGCTTATGGGGGTCTATATTGACCCCCATGAATAACAGGGTTAATTAGGGGTTTATGGGGGTCTGTATTGACCCACATGAGTGAGGGGGTTAATTAAGGGCTTATGGGGCTGTATTGACCCTCCTGAGTGACGGGGTTAATTAAGGGTTTATGGGGGTCTGCATTGACCCCCATGAGTGAGGGGGTTAATTAAGTGCTTATAGGGTCTGTGTTGAGCCCCATGAGTGACAGGGTTAATGAAGGGCTTATGGGGGTCTATATTGACCCCATGAGTGACAGGGTTAATTAGGGGTTTATGGGGGTCTGTATTGACCCCAATGAGTGAGGGGGTTAATTAAGTGCTTATGGGGTCTATATTGATCCCCATAAGTGAGGGGGTTAATGAAGTGCTTATGGGGGTCTGTATTGACCCCCATGAGTGACAGGGTTAATGAAGGGCTTATGGGGGTCTATATTGACCCCCATGAGTGACAGGGTTAATTAGGGGTTTATGGGGGTCTGCATTGACCCCATGAGTGACAGGGTTAATGAAGGGCTTATGGGGGTCTATATTGACCCCCATGAATGACAGGGTTAATTAGGGGTTTATGGGGTCTGTATAGAACCCAATGAATGATACGGTTAATGAATTTGCTTATGGGGGTCTATATTGACCCCCATGAGTGACAGGGTTAATGAAGTGCTTATGGGGGCCTGTATTGACCCCCATGAGTGACAGGGTTAATGAAGGGCTTATGGCGGCCTGTATTGACCCACATGAGTGACCGGGTTAATGAAGGGCTTATGGGGGTCTATATTGACCCCCATGAGTGACAGGGTTAATTAGGGGTTTATGGGGGTCTGTATTGACCCCCATGAGTGAGGAGGTTAATTAAGTGCTTATGATGGTCTGTATTGACCCCCATGAGTGACAGGGTTAATGAAGGACTTATGGGGGTCTATATTGACCCCCATGAATGACAGGGTTAATTAATGGTTGATGGGGCTCTGTATAGAGCCCCATGCGTGACAGTGTATATATATATTTTTTATAACGGGTCCTTTAAGGACCTTTACGGTCCTTTAAGGACCCATAACGCGGGAATTTAGAATTTTCATTGCAGCGGGGGTCCCTGATCGCGTGCGATCGGGCCCCTCACTGCGATGGTTAATGTGGGGTTAATGCAGGTCTCCAAGCTTATCTCAGATCCCGTGGGGTTAATGCGGGTTTCCGAGCTTATCTCGGATCCCTTCTTGGGCAAGTTGTACGTGGCTGGGCTTTGAGCCTCATTTTGTTTTTTTTCAGCGGCCATTTTTTCTCTTGCTTAGGGGGATATTTGTGTGGCCGAACTCGGGAATTTGGACTTAAATGGAGGTGTAACTTCACTTTCAGAGGTCCTGGATGCCCCCCCTTGCTATGGGTAAGCTTTGTATGTATTTTTTGACAACTAATATATGTGATACTAGCGACTTGCCCGTCAAAAAATGACGGCAATGTGATGTATATGTTTGTCAAGTTGTTTAGTTATTAACATATATTTTTGACACTTGTAAGTATTTTAATATGAACGTGTATTTTTGTAAAATGTTGATGTAATGGTTTTTTTAAAATGTAATTAGTATCTGAAGAATTGTTAACTTTAATATACATTGAATGAATAGGAAAGCAAAAAGTAAAAAGCCTTCTTTAAACGTCGGGAATTTTAACATGAAGTTTAAACTATATGTAAGCAATAACCATCAAAGTATATATTTTTAAACTTGAACTTTATTTTTTATGTAAGTTTAGAAGTTGACAAAACATTGGTATAATTTTGAACATTATAAACAGGAACATAGTGAATACATTTTGTAACCTAATTTTTTATTAAAAGTATTAACATTTAAATGTAAAAACAATTGACATTTAAATTAATCAGTATTAAAATTCAATTTCTATCCCAATAATTGTTAACTTGAATATACATTGAATGTAGAGGAAGGCATACAGTAAAACTCTTCTTAAAACGTACGTAATTAAAGTAATTTATTACTGAGCACATAAACTGGCGATAAACATTAATGTAGGTAGTAATCTTAAGATAACAGACAATATTTACATTGTGACTTAAAAAGTGCTTGACCTCTTAACATCCACTTTGTAATCTGTTGAATGAAATAACTTGAACATATATTTTTTAAACTTGTAACATTAGAAACATTAACATAGTGACTTAACATTTTAACATAATTTTTACTAACAATGCAAGGCAAGTATTTTGTGAGGCAAATCATTCATAAACATGACTTCCATTAATTATGACTGAATTAAACAACCAATTGTTATGTATTTTGCAATGCTTTAAAAAAATCTTGGCATCGTTAATTTGTATCCTTCAAAGTTATAGTACTTCATAGTAGACAATGTTTTTAGTAAAAATACGTCCATCTTCTAATAAATCACTTTGACTTTCATTGTTTTCAATGTAAACTTTAATAGCCTGTGGATTTTTGCACCGTGACAACGCAACGTACAATTGACCATGTGCAAAAACTGGTTCTTCCAAGAAAATACCCACAGATTTGAAAGTTTGACCTTGTGATTTATTAATGGTCATGGCAAATGCCATAATAATGGGAAATTGTCTTCTTTGAAGTATAAAAGGGAGACTACTTTCACTTGGTGCTAAATCTATTCTTGGTATGAAAACTCTCTCTCCTTTATGGGTCCCAGTTAAAATTTCAGCATCTATAAAATGGTCCTTTAATTGTTGAACAATTAATCTTGTGCCATTGCATAGGCCTTTTTTGGGGTTCATATTTCGCAGTAACATGATAATTGCACCTTTCTTTAGCTGCAAAATATGTGGTGGCATTCCAGAAGGAGTTAAAGAGTTTATGAATTCAGTCGAAAAGTTAGCCTGACTTTCATTGTCATCAGCAAGTACAGAATCAGCACTGTGATAATTTCTTTGTGGTGCATAAATTTTTTTTAAGATTTCATTATTGAGGATTAATGCATCTTTATTTTTACACGTCAGTATGACTTGGTTGGCAAGCTCGGAATATTCTTCGTTATTTATGCTCCCTTCAAATATAGCCGATATAATATCTTGTTGACAAATCATATGAGGTGGGATCTCTACAGTGTCATCAGGTAAATGTAGTATTTTTTCTGTTCTGCCTTCTCCAATTTTAATAAGCCAATCATTGAAATCAGTTTGGCCTTCTGATCTCATATTTTGTTGCAGTTGAAGATGGGTAAAATGTTTCCATACTATACTTGACTTTATACATGTTTCGATAATGTCAGTTCGATTTCCATGTACAACGACAGGTAATGTTTGTCTGAAATCGCCACCCAACAACATTACCTTTCCACCAAATGGAAAAGTATTCTCCATGACTTCACGAAGCAAACGGTCAATACATTGGAGGGCATAGCATGACATCATTGTGGCCTCATCTATTATAATTAATTTACATTTCTTCAATTTCTTTGCTTGTAAGGATGTCATGCGAATATCTGACACAGAATTTTCTAAAATAGGCACTGGCAGTTTAAATCCACTATGAACAGTTCTTCCACTTTCTAATAAAAGTGCAGCAATTCCAGTAGTGGCAAACGCCATTGCTATTTTTCCTTGGGCTCGTACTGAACTCATTAATAAATTGTACAAATATGTTTTTCCTGATCCGCCAGGTCCATCAAGATAGAAATAACGCTCTGTCACCATGTCATCATCTATAGCATTTTTTATGGCATGAAATGCTTGCAATTGTAGTGTATTTAAAGTTGCAAGTCTTTCTTCTGTTCTTTCTGCTTGTAGTTGAATGTCATAGTCTTCAAAGTTAATGTCATCTATAAGACCTGGATCAGGCAAATTAAAACTTGCACAACTTAATCCATGAGTTAAAAAGACTTCTTGGATTTCCATTAACGCTTTTAAGTGTGCAATGGGTTCATTGTATCGTCGCATAAAGTCTTCAGCCATATTACTTTTAAAAGTCTCCCACAAAGCTAATGCATTTGGAGCATTTGAGAAGATACAAATAAAAGCAAATTGTTCTCTCATCTGTCGTGGCATTTGACATTGTGCTGCTTCTTATAAACATCTTTCCCACTCTGTATCATCAGCGAGTAAGTTTCTATGTCTTGCAGCTAAATGGAAGGATTCATATACAATGTCATTAACAGTTCTTAAGTGTTCAAAACTTTGTGCTCCAGGAACATTTAAAAGTAATATCCGTGAGCAAAAACGTTCCACATCTCTTGGACTGACTGTGTAAATTCTTGGAATAATTTTATTGCCTCTGGTTTTTCTTGGTCTCCATAATCCATTCACAAAAACATAGTGATATGGAATTTCAATATATAAGTATTGTGTTGCTTCAGCATCAGTGGAATTTAATGCAAACCATGCAGTTAGTGTAGTGTGACGATCTTCACTTTGGGCCAATGCATTCATTTCATTTCCAGCATGGAAATAGACTAAATGTCGTTGTGGCAAATGTACTGCTAACCTATATACTGCATGTGATCTATCATGCATTTCAAATTTTAAAAGCCGCCACATAGCTTCTGGTGCACTGACATAGCGAGCATCTACATGAGATGCAAGTTCATCATGTACTAACTCACTACTTTCAGGGTTGTCTGCACTTTTGACGACTACAGTAGCTGCATCGTAACCTTTGTAAATATATTTGTAGACATATTTAATGGATTTGATGGAAGTGCAGGCTTCTACGTTGATGTGGGCGTTGTACTTCATGAGTAAATGTGGATTGTAGGGTACTACATATCTATTGTCCACTTTTTTTCCACGAATAATGGCACTATCTCCTTCTCTTCTTTTATAAAGTGGATATCCATCACAATTGGCATAGGTTTTGTCTCTATAATATTTTGGAAATTCTTTGGAACATTTATTATTTTCCATACATGGTGATTGTGGATTAAGGTCACCACAGGGTCCATGAATCATGCGATGAGTAACAATCTCATATAGTCTACCATATAGTTCTGGATCTGGTAGTTCAGCAACAATGACTGCATCCACTTTGTCTGAAGTATCTAATTTATCTTTTTCTTGAAGTATTATTAGAAGATGTGCATGTGGAAGGCCTCTTTTTTGAAATTCAATGGTATATACATAAGCAAGACATTTGCCAAATAACTGATTTATAGTGAAGTCACGTATTAATTCATTTAATTTAATCTTAAAAACTCTGGCTACTAAATCTGGTCGATCTGAAGCAGTTTGTCCAAGAAGTAGATTTAGTGTAATTTCTGGCCATTGTGGATTACATGTAAATGTCACAAATAGATCGGGTTTGCCAAATTTTGTCACAATAGCCATAGCATCATTGTATCTTTCTCTCATATTCCGAGGAGATCCTTGAAAGGAAGATGGTAAAATGATGGCTTTGCCAGCTGTCATGTCTCTGCTTGTAGCCACGTCAGCAACATAGTCCATGAGTCCAGAATATTGTTCTACACGGAGTTTATCTTGTTGATATTTGATAAAGTTTAAATTATTTGCCTCAACTTGCAAATATGAATCAATAATCCATTGTTGTGTTAGTTTCCCACCACATAAAATTGGATTAAATACATTGCGAATGGCAATTTGAGCTACTTTAAATTCAAGCATAGAAACATTATTTCGGATTCTGGCTTTAGCATTTGGGTAACTGGGAAGAGTTAATTTTGGTTGCCAACCTGCTTCTCCGTGTGGGAAAAAGATGGGATATGTCATTGGATCTAAATTTGGACTGAAGATACTCATATTAATAAACGGTTGGTCCTCATTTCTAGGATATATTCGAATGTCTCTTTGAAATGGTGGTTCTCCTTCATCATTGTGAAACACCATTGCAACCTCATTTGTTGTTGGCAAGTTATAACGACGTTTATCAGTATGTCTGTCTCTTTTAAGCACCATATTAACCTTCGGCATTGGTAATTGATGTGTTTGTGAATGAAGTAGTTGTTCATTTTCTACTTCTGCCAATTTTTTATACGCTTTACTGTAGGGATTGTTGTCCATAATGTTATTTAGCTCTATGAAAACAGTGGGTAAGCATTTTTTATTTTCTTCCATCTGCATACGTTGGTCAACAGCTTCCATTGTATCTAGGACATATAGTTGAGCGAATTTTCTTTTATTTCCTTCCTCTGGATGTAAATGGGAAGTGCAATGATAAATTTGTCCTTGGACTTTAAAACAGTAAGGACCATGTCCTGGTACATTAGCAGCTAATGTTGCCCCCATGGATGCAAAGGATATGGCACTATTGTAGGATCTTATGTTTGTCTTAAAATTTTTGTAGTTTGGAAAAGTAGGTTCAGTCATAATATTTTGTAAATAAATTGGAAATTCTTTCCTTTCTGGAAGTTTGAACTTGCCTTTTTGACAACAACTAATAAATTGTCCATCTCTGGGTCTCTCCTGTTTAAAATAATAAGCCTCACAAAACTGACATTGAGTAGTCATGTCCCCACAACTATGAACCTCTACTGCTAAAGACTTGAGTAGAGGACAATTTGCAAAGCATATAGGATTTTGACTTTCATATTCATCAGGTGAAATGTCATATAATGTTTCAACAACAGGTTCTAAATGTTTTGTTTTTTTCGTTGCTTTTCTTGGTATATGTTGTATTGTTTGAGGTAAAATGTCATGTAATGTTTCATGAAACGGTTCTAAATGCTTTGTTTTCTTTGTTGCTTTTTTTGGTATCTCTTGTCTTTTTTCTGGTAAAATGTCATCTGATGTTTGAGCAACAGGTTGTAAATGCTTTATTTTCTTTGTTGTTTTTTTTGACATATCTTTAATTTCTGCAAGTGACAGTCTTTTGCTTGCAATTCTTTTGCGTTCTTTTTCTCGTCGAATTTCCTTCTTCTCCGGTGTCTGCTGGCTGTCTGCTCTCTGTCGTCGTTCTCTAGCTTGGCGTCTTTTCTTTTCTTGTTTACTCTCATTATCAGGCATGTTAATCTGTAAAAATAAAATAATGTACCATTAGTTTATTTTGAGATGTTAAGTTGTTTTTCATGACAAATAGTTATCAATAGTGTGTTAACATTTTATAGTTAATCAATTTCAATGCGGTAAATTGAATAAAAGTCTAAATAAGGGCATGAGATAATTATTTAAAGAAATTTTTATTTATTAAACATGTATCCAAAAGCAAGTGTTTCAGTAACTAAAAAGGTATTTTAAAACAGATGTTATGTCCTTATTTACAGCACTATTCAATTTGTCAAATGGCAATTAAATTAGGGTTTAGGACTGGAATGTTACAATGACAAATTGTATAGATTCTGTGTTTTTAGACTTTTTTGGACTATGCCAATGTATTTTTTAAGTTTACATTGAAGTTTGTATTTATTGTTAAAGATTATTGGCCCTAAAAGACAAATAAGAGATAGATGATAGATATTACTTTTTATACTGTACCTTGGTTGAAGTTTGATTTCAAGCAAAATTCTTTGTTGGTCCTGTGTTGAAAGCCTTCGTCCGATGGTCTGGTCCTGTGTTGAAAGTCCTCGTCCGATGGTGTAGTCCTCTGTTGAAAGTCCTCGTCCTCTGGTGTGGTCCTCAGTTCCAACTCCTGTTCCGATGTTCTTGACGCAGTATCTGTTATAAAATAAAAATGAAAATGTTATGTTATTTGAATGTCTTTGTATTAATGAAAAAATGGCATTATTTCTGTGTTTTTCTACAATCCTTTTTGGTGCGCCACAATTTTGGTATGCTTCTGTAGGCTATTTTCTAAGGCTTATAGGTGGTTAAACATTAAAGAAGAATATTAATTAATTTTTCTCTTTTTTTACTTGTTATACTGTACCTTGGTTGAAGTTTGATTTGAAGCAGAATCTTTGTTCGTCCTGTGTTGAAAGCCTTCGTCTGATGGTCTGGTCCTGTGTTGAAAGTCCTCGTCCAATCGTCTGGTCCTCTGTTGAAAGTCCTCGTCCGATGGTGTAGTCCTCTGTTGAAAGTCCTCGTCCAATGGTCTGGTCCTCTGTTGAAAGTCCTCGTCCGCTGGTGTGGTCCTCAGTTGAAACTCCTGTTCCGATGTTCTTGACGCAGTATCTGATATAAAATAAAAATGAAAATGTAATATTATTTTAATGTATTTGTATGAACTAAAAAATTACATTATTTCTTTGTTTTTCTACAATCCCGTTTGGTGTCCACCACTTTTGGTATGCTTATTTAGGCCTTTTTCTAAGGCTTATAGATTGTTAAACATAAAATAAGTATCTAAATGTACTTTGGTATGTGTTTGTGTGAGTTTTCATACAATCCTGTTTGGTGCGCACCACTGTTGGTATGCTTATTTAGGCTTCTTTCTAAGGCTTATAGGTTGTTAAACATAAAATAAGAATGTAAATGTAGTTTGCTATGTGTTTGTGTGAGTTTTCATACAATCCTGTTTGGTGCGCACCACTGTTGGTATGCTTATTAATGTTGTTTTGTAATGCTTATAGGTTGTTAAACATAAAATAAGAATGTAAATGTAGTTTGCTATGTGTTTGTGTGAGTTTTCATACAATCCTGTTTGATGCGCACCGCTGATGGTATGCTTATTAATGTTGTTTTGTAATGCTAATAGGTTGTTAAACATAAAATAAGAATGTAAATGTAGTTTGCTATGTGTTTGTGTGAGTTTTCATACAATCCTGTTTGGTGCGCACCACTGTTGGTATGCTTATTTAGGCTTCTTTCTAAGGCTTATAGGTTGTTAAACATTAAATAAGAATCTAAATGTAGTTTGCTATGTGTTTGTGTGAGTTTTCATACAATCCTGTTTGGTGCGCACCACTGTTGGTATGCTTATTTAGGCTTCTTTCTAAGGCTTATAGGTTGTTAAACATTAAATAAGAATCTAAATGTAGTTTGCTATGTGTTTGTGTGAGTTTTCATACAATCCTGTTTGATGCGCACCACTGTTGGTATGCTTATTAATGTAGTTTTGTAATGCTAATAGGTTGTTAAACATAAAATAAGAATGTAAATGTAGTTTGTTATGTGTTTGTGTGAGTTTTCATACAATCCTGTTTGGTGGGCACCAATGTTGGTATGCTTATTTAGGCTTCTTTCTAAGGCTTATAGGTTGTTAAACATTAAAATAAGAATTTAAATGTAGTTTGCTATGTGTTTGTGTGAGTTTTCGTACAATCCTGTTTGATGGGCACCACTTTTGTTATACTTATGTAGTGTTTTTTCTAATGGTTATAGGTTGTTAAACAAAAAGAATATAAATTTAGTTTGCTATGTGTTTGTTACAATCCTGTTTTGTGTGTACCAGTTTGTGTGTACCATATGTTGCATACTTTGGCCCTCATTCAATTGCAGTTTGGCCAATTCAATAGGGTTCTAAATGTGCTTATTTGGAGCCCTATTGAATTGTCCAAAATATCAATTGAATGAGGGCCTTTGTTTGCTGGATTTGTTATATTGTGAGGGCCTCATTGAATTTGGTTTTTCAATAGGGCTCTATATAAGCACAGAGCATATTTTTGAACAGAAGTTTTTAGTTAAATTGAGCCAAATGTGCTTATATAGAGCCCTATTGAAATGGTCAAATCACATTTGAATGAGGCCCTCGGCCATTAAACATATTTAGGTCCTGAATCAATTGCGTTTTGACCAATTGAATAGGGCTCTATATAAGCACATAAAATATTTTTTGACAGAAGTTTTTAGTTAGTGAAGACCTATTATGTGCTTATATAAAGCCCTATTCAATTAGCCAACTCACAATTGAATAAGGCTCATGGTTCGGTTCTTTTTTATACTTAATACTTTACCTTGATTGAAGTGTGTAATGACAGAGGGTCCCCTCCTGCCAATCTTAATCCGCCGGTCTTCTTGTAGTGTCTGTTTGAAAAATAAAGTGAAATAGTGAATTATAGAATTTTTTATTTGTATTTAACAAACCATGGCCTTTTCAGCATTTAAAGTATTTTTGTATCTTACCTCTTCTTCTTTGTTGGTGTTCTTTAAAAGGGATTGTGCTTCACAGTGCACAGTGCAAATTGTTGAGAGACGCTGTTGATGCAGAGTCTGTTTGAATATTAAAAAAAGTAGAAAGATTGAGTTTTAGGTGATCTATTAAATTGCAGTAAATTAATTTCATTGAAATATACTTCTGTAATTAATTAGAATTAACATTATTTTTTGGTGGGGTCTACACACATATGTCACATACATGAAGCACATTTCCATAGTTGAAAGTAATTTTTTTGTGTGCGTGTGACATATCACTATACATGAATCATATTTTAATTGTTAAATTAGCCTTATTTGTATTTTTGGCCAACATACATAAATGTGTGTGTGACATGTGACTATAGATGATACACATATATGTGCGTGTCACATATCAGTATACATGACTCATATTTTAATAGTATTTTAATAGTCCCAACTTATTTTTTTGTAATGTAATTTAAATGTAGTTGTTTAATTAGTTTGTTGCAGGGGCAATACACATAAATGTGCATGTCACATGTCAGTATACATTATACGCATATATGTGCGTGTCACATGTCAGTATACATTATACGCATATATGTGCGTGTCACTTGTCAGTATCCATAAACCTCTTTGTCTTCTTTAATTTTTTTTTTTGATGTCCTGTCTTGAAAATAAGTAATATATTATAGCTTACCTCTCAGTTGTAATTTGCACAATGTAAAGTAGTAAATTAGGAAAGAATTATCTTCTCAAGTTTTAGCAGCAGTTATCTCCGAAGTCACTCTGTTCATCACCTGAGGAGAAATGTATTTTTCTCTGTCAAATAGACAGTATTTATCAACTTGTAGAACATTCTGGAAAGTTAGACCGTTAGAACGTAATACGCATGCGCTATTTGCGTTCCAGCTTACAATTTGCGTTCCATCCGCCATTTTGTGCGTAGTAGTGGTTAAAATGGTGTTTAATATGAGTGTGATCCGTTCCGCATAGTATGTGTTTCATTATTGCGAGTAAGTGTAGTGTAGTTACGTCTGGAGCCTCGTTTTCGTTTTGTTCGGCGGCCATTTTTTCTCTCGCTTAGCCGATTTTCGGTCGTTTAAACTCTTTGTTTTGACTTAAATGGACGTGTAAATGAACTTTTGGAGGTGCCGGATGCCCCCCCGTGCTGTAAGTAAGCTTTTTATGTGTTTGTTGTGTTTATTTCTTGTGTTTGTGATGTTTTGATGCGCGGCGGTTGGAATGGGTCTTTCGCGGCCGTATTTTTTTCCGATGCGGCCGTATTTTGTTGCGATGTTGCCGTATTTTTTTGCGATATACGCAGTTAGCTTTTACGTGTACGACGCAGTGTATTTGTTTCTAAGTCGTGCGTATGTGTGTTAAGAGCGTGTGAAGGGCCTTTTTTACTGTTTTTTTGTTAAGTCTTGCGTCTGTGTGTCTGGGTGTAAGCGGGTGTGAGGCGACTTTGAGTTTTTTTTTGTTATGAAGTTGTGTGTATGTGTGTGTTAACACAGCCGATGTTGGGATGCTCCCACCACCGCAAATGCGGACCCTCGCTTCGCGAGGATCCGCATTTGCGGGGACGTTGTTGGGTTTTTGTTGGCTGGGCGGTTGGGTTTATTCTGTTAAAAAAGTCGTGTGTCTGTATGTGTGTGTTAACACAGCCGACGTTGAGCCTCCACAACCGCAAATGCGGGCCCTCGCTTCGCGAGGACCCGCATTTGCGGCGAACTGCGGCCCTCGCTTCGCGAGGGACGCAGTTCTTGCGGGCTCGCTACGCTACGCGAGCCCGCAAGCGTGAGCAACGACTCGTACGCTCACAACTATATATGTGATATATGTGTACATGACTACAGTATATATTTTGATTAATCCATTATAGATGTATTTTATTCCTCCTCTCTGCATTATATTATAAATGTTGTGACGTCATCTTATGCAAGATTCTTTGATTTTAAACTTTTATGATTATTATTGATTTTATTATATTGTTGTATTACTAAAAGTAATATTTTAAGGATTTTCTGATATCTTGGTCCTAGTTGTCCTTATGGGATTGCCATATGGTGGTTTTCTACAGTGCTCTGTTCTTTTTCTCCTTTTGTAAAACAAATATATATAAGGGGAGCTAAAGATTAACATCGACGTGTAATGTGGGGAAAAAGCCCCATAGCTGATTTAAAGTTATACCTCAGTTTATCATAGGGCCCATAGTTTCTTATAAAAAGGGGAGGTAATGTCACATGATTTAAAAGATGGTTAATGGCCTTATTTATGATGGAGAAAGCTCCTGGAATGAAACTTCAGGACCCTTCCCACCAAGGTTTTTATAGCAATTAATAATAAAATTCCCACAATATTTAATACGCAGGAAATAACTATGGAGCGCATGTTAAGAGAACAGCAAAGGATAAAAGTTGTAGTGATCACATAGAATAGAATAACAATACTGCACAAGAAGGATTCACAGTTTTGGAGTTATGTGGCTAAAGTACATACAGCAATAATCTCCCAGGCTGTAAAGAACCCACTCAATATGTATGATACAACATCATTTCATGATTCTCATGGAAAGATGAATAGATGTTAATCTCAGAAGAACGTACTTGGCCTCTGGGGTAATAGACATTTTATCCAGTTAACTTGAAACCAAATACATTCAAAATCATTGGAAAAAGAATAAAAGATTGGCTACTATTGAAGCTTTGTCTGAAGTAAAACTAGCATTTGATTCTTGTTTAGTGGAAAATGTGTCTCCATGTGATATATATATATATCAGCCACTTGCCAGTCAAAAATGATGGCATGATATAGTGTCATTGTGTTTTCTGTCTCTTTATGTACTATCTCTCTGTGTACCCTGCATGTATGTTTCTTTCCCCCCTCTCCTTACCCTGTGTCTCTCCCCCTTCTCCTGTGTCTCTTTCCCCTGCTGTGTATTTCCACCGCTCTCCCTCTTGTGTCTCTTCTCCCTCTCCCTTCCTCTGTGACTCTTCTCATCTCCCTCCTCTGTGTCTCCTCCCCCCTTTGTCTTCTTTCCTCTTCTACTGTGCCTCATTTCCCCCACTCTTTCTCCTTTTCCACCCTCTCCCTCCCCTATGTCTCTTGCCCCCTCTCTCTCCTGTGTCTGTTCCCCCCTCTCCCTCCCTCCCCTGTGTCTCTTCCCCATCTCTCTCCCCTGTGTTTCTCCCCCTCCCCTTTACACCCCGGTGTCTCTTCCCCCTCTCTCTCCCATGTGTCTCCTTTCCCCCACTCTCCCCTGTGTCTCCTTCCCCCCTCTCCGTCCCCTGTGTCTTCTCCCCCCTCCTGTGTCTCTTTCCCCGTCTCTCCCTCCCCTGTGTTCTTTTCCCTCTCTCTCCCCCTGTGTCTCTTTCCCCTCCTCTCCCTCCATCCCCTGTGTCTCTTCCCCCCCACTTTCTCTCTCCATACCGTGTCTCTTTCCCCCCTCTCACGTGTCTATTTCCTCATGTCTCTTTTCCTGCTCTCCCTCCCTTGTGTCTCTTCCCCTCTTCTCCCTCCCTCCCATGTGTCTCTTTCCCCCTCTCATGTCTCTTCCCCTCCTCTCCCATGTTTATTTCCCCCCTCTCCCTCACTCCTCTCTCTTTCCCCCTCTCCCTTCCTCCCTGTGTCTCTTTCCCCCTCTCCTGTGCCTCCTTCCCCCTTCTCTCTCTCCTTTTCACCCCTCTCCCTCTCTCCACTGTGTCTGTTCCTCTCTCTCCCTCCTTCCCCTGTGTCTCTGCCCCCATCTCTCTCCTCTGTGTCCCTCCTCCCCCCTCCCCTCTCCCTGCCCCTGTGTTTCTTCCCCCTCTCTCTCCTGTGTCTCCTTCCCCCCTCTACCCTGTGTCTCTTTCCCCCCCTCCCTTCCCTGTGCTTCCTCCCCCCTATCCTGTGTCTTTTTACACCTCTCGCCTTTCCCTGTGTCTTTTCTCCCTCTCTCCCCCTTGTGTCTCTTTCCCCCCTCTCGCTCCCATATCTCTTTCCCCCCTCCCTCCCTCCCTCCCTCCCTCCCTCATGACTCTTTCCTCCTCTCCCCCCCCCTGTGTCTCTACCCCCTCCTCTCCCTCCCACCCCTGTGTCTCTTTCCCCTTCTTCCATGTCTCTTTCTGCCTCTCCCTCCCTCATGTCTCTTTCCCCCCTCGCACCCCCGGTGTCTTTTTCCCCTCCTCTCACACCCTTCGTGTCTCATTTCCCCCTCTCTCCTCTGTGTCTCCTTCCCCTCTTTCCCTAACCTGTGTCTCCTCCCCCTCTCCTGTGTCTCTTTCCCCCTCTCTCCTTTCCCTCGCCTGTGTCTCCTCCCCCTCTCCTGTGTCTCTTTCCCCCTCTCTCCTTCCCCTGTGTCTTTTTCCCCCTCTCTCCCCACTGTGCCTCTTTTCCCCCTCTCCCTCCCTCCTGTGTCTATTTCTACTCTCTCCCTCCCTCATGTCTCTTTCCCCCCTCTACCTTCCCTTGTGTCTCTTTTCCCTCCTCTCCCTTCCTCCCTCGTGTCTCTTCCCCCCCTCGCCCTCTCCTGTGTCTCCTCCCCCCTCTCCTGTGTCTCTTTCCTCCTCTCTCCTTCCCCTGTGTCTTTTTCCCCTCTCTCCCCCTGTGTCTATTTCCCCCCTCTCCCTCCCTCATGCCTCTTTCCCCCCTCTCCCTCCCCCTGTGTCTCTTTCCCCTCCTCTCCCTCCCTCCCCTGTGTCTCTTTCCCCCCTCCCCCTATGTCTCTTTCCCCTCCTCTCCTGTGTCTATTTGCCCAATCTCCCTCCCTTGTGTCTCTTTCCCCCCTCTCCCTCACCTTGTGTCTCTTTCCCCTCATCTCCCTCCCTCCCTTGTGTCTCTTTTCCCCCATCTCCCTCCTGTGTCGCTTTCCCCTGTCTCTTTCCCCCTTCTCCCTCCCTTGTTTCTCTTTCCCCCTCTCCCTCCCGACCCTGTGACTCTTTCATCATCTCCCTCCCTCCCCTGTATTTCCCCCCTCCCTCCCCTGTGTCTCTTTCCTACTTTCTCCCTCCCCTATGTCTTTTGAGGAGTGATGCAGGTGGTGCTAGTGGTACAGTCTCTCACAAGTCCAGGGCCCAGGCTCTCCCAGTTCCTCTTTATCTGTCCCAGCCCTCTGACCTGGCCTTAACCCCAGTTATGCCCACATAGCCGCCCGGGTGCAAAGGGTGCTGTAGAACGACTGGTACCAGATACATTGAAGGATCTGAATAAGTAGCTGACAGAAGGTCTGCTGCAGGTCACATCCGCCTGAGCATGGCCATGGTTAGGGTAGATTTGGACTATTACTAGCCCCCATCTGGAAGATCATCCTGGGGAGCATCTCTGCCTACAGTCAGATCCCTTTCAACAGCCTGAGGGCCTCAGCCTACACCCAAAAGCACGGACCTGGACTCCTTCTTGACAGCCCGGAGGCTGCTGGAGGAGGTGAGGGCACTGGGAGACACATGGATCCCCTGGTCTGAGCTCAGGGCCTGGCTGGTGCATGTAGTGCCTGAGGATGCTGAGGCTGGGGCACAGGCTCCGCCCAGAAGGAAGCATTCAGGTTCAGAAACATCCATGGGGCAGCCTGCTCAGAGCCATCCCAGCTCCTCCTCCACCAGCTGCCCGAGCCGTCCTGCAGTTAATTGAGACATGTTTGTATGTATGTATAGATAAGCTTTTTCTCTGGCTGGTATATACAATGAGCTGTATCCCCTAGAATTATTCTGGTTCCTACACCACTGCCCACACACACAGATAACTGACATACAATAGCACTATAAGCACTATGGTAATGACTAAATATATATGGGGCATCAATAACCATGTAAAATCCTGGGAGCAACCATATAATTATCATAATTGTTATCAATGGAATGTCTGTTCAATACCTGCAGTTAAGACTGATTCTTAGTACAATTCACAATTAGATCAAGATTGATTTGACATTTAAAAGAGAGTACATGTTTGGGTGTGTAAGTTGCAGCATATGTGGATACAGACGCTGTAGGACTGCATGTGCATGTCACATTCTGTCCTAACCTGGACCATGTCTCAGCTGCATGTTAACAACCATTGCTGGGAACATGTCACAGATTGGTCAGTCTCACACACTGCACAGCAGATCCAGCAGAGCACGTATCTGATTCACATGCAGATGGCACACCGCACCTGCAGTACACATATTCATATAAGCCATGATTCACAATGTTCATTATGCAGGCCGTGGTTCGTCCGTGTAACACAAGCACCACAGTCAATTACAGGTGACCATGATGTAAAAGATATGGAAAACACAGATGTTAACAGTCTAAGGGCAGCTATACAACGTATAGACTGGGACAGAGAACTCACAGGTAAAAATACTGAACATAAATGGACAACGTGCAAATCATTACTAAATAAACATACTTATCACCATATACCATGTGGAAATAAAAGTAGAAGGAGTAAATTACAACCCAATGTGGCTTAACAATAAATTAAAGATGAAGATGAGGAGTAAAAAACTAGCATTTAAATTATACAAACAAGGGGGGACAGAGACTGCTTTATGTAAGTACAAGGAAATCAAGGCTTTCAAAAGGGCTATTAGACTGGTTAAAATAGAAAATTGAAAAGTTAGTTGCAAAGGAGAGTAAGACTAATCCTAAAATATTTTTAAAATATATTAATGGGAAGAAGGCCAGCAGGACGCTATAGGAACATTACAATGTAACACAGGCAGTCTGATAATTAGTGACTAGGAAAAGGCAGATGAGATAAATAGGTTCTTTTCTTCGGTATAGACAAGGGAGGTACCATAATGGGGCTACACTACCTTCACCAAATAACTGGTTAACGCAGGAATAAATCCAAAAGAGGTTGGAAAAACTAAATGTTAATAAAGCTCCTGATGGAATACATCCAAGGGTACTGAGGGGACTGGGATCTGTAATAGCAAAACCATTATATCTAATTTTCAAGATTCACCGAACACAGGGTCTCTACTAGATGACTGGAGAAAGGCAGAGGTGATACCTATATTTAAGAAGGGAGCAAGAGAAAATCTGGGGAATTATAGACCAGTGAGTCTCACTTCGGTAGTGGGAAAGCTTTTAGAAGGGTTAATAAGGGATAATATACAAGAATATGTCTATTCACGCAGGATTATAAGTAGGAGTCAACATGGATTTATGAAGAATAGGTCATGTCAAACAAACCTAATTAGTTTCTATGAGGAGGTTAGTAGGAACTTAGATCAATGCAACTCAGTGGATGTGGTCTATTTGCATTTTGCAAAGGCTTTTGATACAGTGCCACGTGGGAGACTATTGAGCAAACTAAGGGATACAGGAATTGCCATAAATAATTGCTTATGGATTGAGAGCTGGCTAAAAGACAGGAAGTAAAGGGTTGTGGTAAATTGAACATACTCGTATTGGACGAATGTGGTAAGTGGTGTTCCTCGGGGTTCAGTATTAGGTCCTCTCCTTTTTAACATATTTATTAAAGACTTGGAAGTGGGATTGGAGTTGGTGTCTCCATTTTTGCTGATGACACAAAGTTGTGCAAGGTAATTAAATCAGAAAATTATGTACTTTCCCTCCAAAGGGATTTTCATAAATTCGAGGAATGGGCATCTAAGTGGCAGGTGAGATTTAATATGAATAAATGTAAAGGTATGCATCTGGGAAGGAAAAATAGCTATGCAATTTATAATCTGAATAGAGCAAATCTAGGGTTATCTGATATTGAAAGGGATTTGGGGGTGCTTGTGGACAACCACCTAGGTAACAGTGCTCAAAGCCAAGCAGCAGCTGCAAAGGCAAATAAAATATTAGCATGTATTAAGAAGGGTACAGAAGCAAGGGAAGCAAATATAATTCTCCCACAATACAAATGCCTAGTATGCCCTCATTTGGTATATGGAGTACAATTTTGGTCACCACTACATATAAAAGGACATTTTAGAGCTGGAAAAAGTACAGAGAAGGGCAACAAAGCTAATAAAGGGAATGGAGGGGCTAAGGTATGAAGAAAGACTAACCAAATTAAACTTATTTACTCTAGAAAAAAGGCATCTAAGAGGGGATATGATTACCTTATATAAATATATCCAGGGTCAATACAAGGCTTTGTCAAGGGAACTTTTTGTGCCAAGAGGTTTTCAACTGGCAAGGGGTCATCCTTTGAGATTAGAAGTAAAAAGATTTCACCTTAAAGAAAGAAAAGGGTTCTTCACAGTAAGAGTGGTTAATCTGTGGAATCCTCTACCAAAGGAGGTGGTGACAGCAGATTCAATAGATACATTTAAAAAAGGATTGGATATATTTTCAAATAAAAAGGGCATTAAGGGCTATCCTGGATAAATAGAGAGGGAGTATTGATCCAGGGATAAATCCGATCGCCAGTATCTGGGGTCAGGAAGGAATTTGATATATATTTCCCTGTTGAGACAATTGGCAAAGTTTCACTGGGGTTTTTTCTTCTGTTTGTCTTCCTCTGTATAAATTAACAATAAATCCATGTATTGCAGATCATAGGAGATCTAAAAAGGTTGAACTTTATGGACTAAAGTATTTTTTCAACCTAAATTACTATGTAACTATGTAACATAGCTGTCAATTGTGTTGAGAAACCAACTCAAATATGTTTGATCCTTCATTTCAGTACCCAGGAGGACAAGGCCGAACACAGAGGCACAGGTGGAGGCTCCACTGGAGGTGGAACAAACTACACCCATGAAAGTGGTTGACAAAGAAAGGCAAAGCATTTGAGAGGGCCCAGGACCATCCACAGAAGCTGGCCCTTTACAATCCAGATGATCAACCTCATCTCAGGAGTGGGATTCACTGGTCGGGCTCAAATGCATCATGTAGCTGTGCACATCTGTTCCAGCCCCCTCCACCGGGCATCTCATGGAGCCAACAAACAACCACACCGAACCTGATGATGTTGTCCTGGCCCTAGCCATCATCATAGCCACCACTGCCACCTGCTACAACACCATTGCAGCCATGGCAGGGCACAACCACTGCCCCACAATGGGGTCCACTAACATGGCCTCCCACACAATGGGGTCCCCTAACATGGCCTCCCACACAATGGGGTCCTCCAACATAGCCTAACACCAGCCCTTCCAGCACCTCAGGCCCTTCTGCCAACACCCCAGGCCCTCCTGCTGACACCTCAGACGCTCCTGCAGTCACCTCAGGCCCTCCTGTCAACACCCCATGCCCTCCTGCCAACACCTCAGGCCCCCTGCAGTCACCTCAGGCCCTCCTGCATTCACCTCAGACCCTCCTGCAGTCACATCAGGCCCTCAAGCCACAATGCCACCACCTCAGGCCTATCCCCAACAAAATGGCTAATTCCCTTTGTTTGACATCAGGATCAATGTATATGTGTTTAGAGGTAATGTAATCAGTGTAATCTGTCTGGCCTTGGTATCACCCATATACCAGTGAGATGTGCAATCAGCGTGGCACATCAATACCATCTAGATAGTGATATTACTCTGCTAAAAGTTTGTGTTTACTGTGAACCCTGATTGTACAGGACAGAATCAGTATGATTATCACTTCTCATAGATGATGTTCATGTTAATTGGTTTATTGTAGTGTCCAGAGATAAAACACTGTACTATAATAACAGCTTTTGATTGTTCTTACACCTCCTCTTTATGTTTTCCAGATCCTGATCATCTTTTGGAATAATCATTAATGTATGAAAACACACTGTGTGTGGAATTTTTATCACATGATCCATGATTTATTGCATCTGTATAATCATGCAGATGGAGACCGTATGGATGCTCTATGTGCATTAATAGTTATTTCTATGAAATGGAGTGTTATATGATGTTGAGATTTCTCATCCGATTATGGTGACTGTGGTGTCTTGACCACATGTCACCCTAGTAGATGTTATGCATTATCCTTATTATGCTGTCTAACATTTAACTCTTTAGATATCTCCTTTTTCCCCAAAACAGCCTCTTGCCCTTCTGATATCCGACCACACCCCACCCATAATATTAATGCACAGTCTTGTACATTTCTGAGTGTGCTCTGTGTATGAAATAAAACTTTGTTATACAGTTATCACTGTGTCAGTGTGTTTCAATAGTTGGGGTTTTGGGACATCCACATACATAACATTTGTGTCACATTCCTATATCAGTAAACTAGTGAGCCATGGTTACTGTACAATATTTAATGCATATAATAATAATAAGGCAAAGAATATGACAGGTGATAATGCGAATTGATTGATAGCAAAACACTTAATGGGATGTCACCAAATGATAATGGGTATACATCTTGGCACATGGCCACAAGCAATGGCGTTGGAGATTATCCCTGATGGAGGTGTGTTTGTGGCCCTTCCTGATGGATTAGAGTTGGGTTGGAGTAGATTAGTTTGCTGTATGTTCCCCTGTTCCCCTTCTGGATCGCTGCCATGTGGTGGTGAAGGGGCTTGTATACTTCAATGAAGCTGTGAGCTATAGCATGTAGGGTCACTTTAGGTTGGCAGGTCATAGCAGTGAGGTCAGAATGGCAGTCCACTGGAGCAGGAACTGTCAACCCACTCCAGTATCTTTGGCTTGCAAACGTTGTTGAACAGCACAGGATTGAGACCTAGTTAAATGTGTCCATAGGGTCACAGATAGTCTAACAAGACTGAAGGACTGAACAACAAATAATAAAATGTTCCCCTGTGATGTGGCGGTATCATTTGGCCACTATTTATTTTCCCAATGTGGATGTGATGAGCAAGATTTACTGTATATGCAATTATATTTATATTTCTGGGTCCACATTAGAGTTTCTGTGAGTGAGAGAGAGGGTTAATATGGCAGGCAGTTTCATGTTTTTGTGTTGCAATTTAATCAGGTAGTGTGTCTTGAATTGCTTTATGCATGTTGCAGCATTGCTTTTCATATTGGCATATGCATAAACATACCAACATATGAAAAAAAAAATGTAAATGCCAATTTTGTATTTGTGAATTGTTGTGCAATGAATTGCAATGCCTTGCATTGTTTTCCCCATAATTTAATGTCCAGTGGTGTTTTATATTGTCTTTTACAGTGTTAAGAACTTGTCTGTAAACCCTTTGTGGGTACTATTTGGAGGCCATAATATTTCTGGCTCCATTTGCTGTTTACGGGTTTGAACACCAGTGCAGCCTTTCGGGATTTGTAGCAATTTAATAGCAATTAGCGATAGTAGCATTTACGGGCTTGACAGATCAAGGGCTTAGCTGGGACGGAGTTCAGATTTTGATGGCCCTTAGGGTTTTTCCACCTGTAACCCGCATATCGTTTGCGGGTAGCTTAAAGAGGCCATTTATTAGCAGTAGCTCTTGCTGGCTCTTTTATGGGCTACAATTTCTAAAATCTTAGCAATTTAATAGGGACCAAAGTGTCAGGGAGTAACTTGTTATTTATTGTCAGGGCGAAACTCAGAGGAGATTTATGTCTTGCTTTTCTTCTGTGTTGTGAAGTTCACTGGTAGCAGAAACTCGTAGCAGTTTGCTCGCAATCTTTTTTTGGATGGGACATTAGCATAGCTAAGTAGGGTTTACTCTGTAGTAATGACTTTACACAACTGCCATGATAGTTTCTTACATAAACTATAGATTTTGTCCTCAATTGTACAACATTGTGTAGTAATTTTTACTTCTCTTCTTCACTGTTGAAAGTTAGATGTGAATATTTTTTTTTGTCACAGCATGTGTTTCTCCCCATTTATTAATGGAATGCCCAACTAGCATAAATATAACAACTACCAATATACCACTGTACAATACGTCCTATAAATACACAATAAACCCCCAGGAGTAGCAAAGTACATAAATGAAATTAAAACTAGATGTCACAATATTCTAAATTGCTCAAACATACAAACGTTTCCATTACGCTCCTGTCTCCTATTTTTAAATATGGTTATTTAATTGGCAAACATATCAAATGTCATAAAAATATACATAAATAACCTACTTGAGTTTCCCAATTTTTTGTTTAGTACTGGGATGTTGTTTTGATCCGTACAAGGATATTTTATTTTTTATTAGTTTTCTACATGTGGTACAAAAAGTGCAGCTACTTAAAAATTCCCTGTTGGCTTCAGGATTAAAGCATTTTTTTATTTTGCAATGCTAGCACTATGACTCATTTTTAGCTTTGAGTCATTTTAATCCTTTCATATCTTTCAGATAAAATGCACATATCTAAATTACATAGCTAAAATAACTCTATATCATCATGATAATTTACAGCCCAGAACTTATCCATAGGATGTAGTCTTTGAATGTTTTTTATAAGCCCAAAATCTTATGAAAGTTTTTAAATACAACTTTGATATGTTAGGAAATGATATGTTGGATTCGTCATCTTCTGTATAGTGTTTTTTTCAGTTATTTAAGTTATTTAACATTTGCAGGTTTTGTATTGATTGTGTTTTGCAATAATGTTCTCCTCTCTCAATATGCTGAATATGAATGAATATACATTTTAATGGGAATAAACTTATAGTTTCCAAATAAGACCAACAAAACAGAGTTAGAGATTATATACTGGCCCCTCACCTTGGTACAGTAAAGGATATTTTATTTCCAATAAAACAAGAACACAACTGAAACTTATATAATTTTACATGTAAAATTAAGTTTTCGCAATTACGACTGAACCTCACAAAGTGTAACTTTTTTATGCCCTATTTTATTATTAATGTTATTACGCAAATCAATGAGTTTATCCATTGGAAGATGACATTCATATATATTTGAATCAATTATTATAAGCAAAAAACAATTGACTGAAGTTAGGGCTACAGATTTATTAGCAGCTAGAGTAATTACAATTTCCATTTAAACAAGAGTGTCCATCAAAGTATGGAATGTATTTGAAGCAGATGGTCCTGCAAATAAATAATCATCTAAATAGTGCACTAAAGATTTATTTTTCCAGATCTAAAGTCTACAACCTATTGTAAAAATGAACTAAAAACTTCAAAATTAGAGCATGAAATGAATAGCCCATGGTAAGACAAAGATCTACAAAATATCCTACTTGGAAACAGCAACCCAATAAATCATGGAATGTAGGAAGAATGGAAAGCAACCTAAATACAGATTCAGTATCCACCTTCACCATTAAAGCCCCCAGTGCCAGCTAAATGAACAATTTCAACAGCATGGTCAAAAGAAAAATAACTAACTGATGATTAATTCTTGTCAATATTGTCATTAACTAAATGACCTTTTGGTTATGATAAATGATGGACAAGTTGAAATTTACCTTGCTCTTTTCTAGGTATAACTCCCAAAAGTGAAATATGTAAATTATCAATTGGAGGACTAATTGGGCCAACCATTCTACCCAAAGAAACATCTTACATGCACTTTTGAAGAACGACAGAAGGAAGTTGTTTGGCCAATAAAATATTTTCATAAAAATAATAATGAGAACAAACTTTAAAAGGTATGAGAAAACCAGAAGAGAAACCACACATTAATACATTATCATTACAGTACCGATTTAACCAAGGCACCATCTTTTTTTATTTGAATCAGTATAACTAATCTAACTCTCTTAAAACAACTGGTGTTTATTCCAACATTCTAAGCTTTCATGTTTAAATCTACATGTTCACCAGTTGTATAAGAAACATTACTCTTTTTGTGTAAGTCCCATTTAATGAACTCCTGATGATTTTACAAATCCACTAAAGGATTCACCAAATATAAGCGGTGTAACTATTTTTAACCAATTCCCCACATCCCTATCATCCTATCTTATATATTCAGACACCACACCACCATGTTTTGCCTAAAATGCTAATCATAAGACCACCAAGCCATTCCTCCATAGATTCTTTGAATGCTGTCAATTTTGTCTAGATAGCAAAAAAAGTGATGAGCAATTCGTGGTTAATCTCTCACCAATGATGCTAGCCATCAAAAGAAATGCTTGTATCCAATTAGAGAAAGGTTCTGGGATCTTTCTATATTTTCTTTTTCTTTCTTCATCCTCTTTTTTAGACTCACCTTTCCTTCCATAATATTTTAATTAAAAATAATTAGCAAGAGGAAGAAGGGAAAATAATTATATAAACTCAACAATTCTGTAATTCTTCTTTTATTTCAATTGGAACATGTATTCCTGTAGGACATAATTGGCACAGTGATGGCTTAGAATGTGCTCTGTCAGCCACTACTAACAAATCAGACTTCTGTGTTTTGGAAGGCTGATCAGACTTATCCGACAAAGCTGACAAACCTAAACTAGATTCCAACACTTGCTGTCGTTGTTTAGTCGTTCAGTCGCATTTGACTCTCTGTGACTCTATGGACTGCAGCATGGCAGGTACATCTCTCAGTCACTGCCCTACTGAGCTCCATCGAGTTTATGTTCATTGCTTCAGTGACTTCTTCTATCCCTCTCTGTCTCTGACGTCCCCTTCTTCTTGTGCCTTCAATCTTTCCCAGCATCAGAGTCTTTTCTAGGGACTCATGCCATCTCATGATATGGCCAAAATATTTGAGCTTCAGCCTCAAATCATCTAGTGAACAGTTAGTCTTGATTTCCTGAAGTACTGATTTATTGGATCTTCTTGCAGTCCAAGGGACTCTAAGCAGTCTTCTCCAACACCACAATTCAAAGACGTAAATTCTACAGCACTCAGCTTTCTTTATGGTCCAGCTTTCACACCCGTATGTTACTACTGGGAATACCATAGTTTGCACTATGAGGACCTTTGTTGATAGTGTAACATCTTTACTTTTTACTAACTTGTCCAAGCTTGCCATAGCTTTCCCCCAGAAGCAAACGTCTTTTAATTTCATGACTAAAGTCACCATCTGAAGAGATCTTGGATCCAAGGAAAATAAATTCTGTCACTGTCTCCACTTCTTCCACGTCTATTGCCAAGAAGTGAGATTGCTGTTTGCAGGCCAACTTTTTCACTCTTTTCTTTTACCCTCATTCTTTAGGTCCTGCTCACTTTCAACCATCAACGTAGTATCATCAGGTTCTTGATATTTCTTCCAACAATATTGATATCGGCTTTGGATTCATCCAGTACGGCCTTACGCACTTCATATAAGTTGAATAAATAATATACAACAACAATATACAACCTTGTCGCACTCCTTTTCCATTCTGTTGTCCCATGGATTCCGACACTACTGCAGGCAAAACAGAGGTTGTTTGTGTTGATGCTAAAGAAACTGCTGCATCCACAGAGGAATGTATAGTAAAAGGCATATTCCTGATGTCAACACCAGTTTAGGCAAACCTACACAAACTTTTACTATTACCTACTAGATGAGCATCCTCAAAATGTGAAACCATTGACTTTAATGCATTAATAGAAAATTGTGCATTAACAGTATCATTGATACAATTGCTATTAAGAATAACATTAGAACTCTTTAAAGACTCACCCATAGGCTCCAAAGTAGGAGGTTAAAGGGCAGTCTCTACTCCTGTTAATGCTGGCACCTCAGGTAGCGGTATCCTGTCCTGTTGCTTGAATGTCATACCTCATTGAGAAGACCTAGAATGAAATACATCATACCCCATTCTCCAAACATTAGATCTACCCTTACTCTCACATTTTCATCTGAAAAACATTTACTTTTATTAAAATGTCTATGATGAAGTTGGTAACAATTCATATCAGATCCACAAGTGGACAATCTGCTGCTTTTATGTTATCTGAAATTTCTCCAACTGTCTCTGGAATTAGACCTATATTTACTATACCTGGATTCATGTTCTCTAGATCTAAATCTAAAATTAAATTTTTGTCCCACTCTATGTATAGAAGGTGACGTATATTTCTTGATGTGAATATTACTTACATCCTCAAACACTACTTCTTTAAATAAAAAAAGTCTGAACTCCTAATCTTCCCACTATCTACTACAGCGTCAATTCCTCAAATATTTTTCGCTGCCAACACTGCCATCATCACTCCTACTTCCCAAGCCCATTGTCTTGGGGTTATATTGGACCATGTCCTCTCTTTCCTTCCTTACATACAGTCACTAAACAAAATCTTGTCTTTTCAACTTAAAAAACATTTTCAAAATATGTCACTACCTTACACAAGACACACTCTCTCATCATATTTCATCTTGACTACTGCAACTCGCTTTTTGCTGGCCTACCTACCACCCGTCTATCCCCACTTCAATCCATATTGAATGCCTCCGCTAGACTTATATACCGTACACAACGTTCAGTGTCATCGGCACCTCTCTGTCAATCACTCCATTTGCTTTTTATAGCCTCCAAAATACAATTTAAAATCATGACCATAACTTACAAAGCATTCAACAACACTGCACCCTCTTATATCTCTGCTCTCATCTCCAAATATTCCTCCACCCGCCCTCTTCTGTCTGCTAATGGCCTTCTTCTTTCCTCCTTTCTCAACATCTCCTCTCATTCCCACCTTCAGGACTTTTCTTGTGCTGCACCTATAAACTCCTTGCCTCGCTCCACTAAACTATCTCCCTGTCTCAAATACTTCAAAACCTCACAAAAAAATGCATCTGTTTAAAGAAGCCTATCACCTGCCGCCTTAACATGCACTATGCATCTTTCACCCTCCTGTACCACACCCAACCCCTTTAGATTATAAGTCTGCAAGTTTTCAATCTTGCAAGGTGCTTTGTTGGGACTGCACTTTGGACATTGGATTCTAAGCTCAAAAACATGGCCCTCCATTTCTTCCAATGTATTAATAATGTTTTGAACACAAGTCATGTGTAGCTTTACAGAATATGTTGGCGCGTTGCAAATAAATGTTAATAATAATAATGATAATAATAAAAACCTTGTTTTCATCACTACCAGACCTCTCTTTTTTATTATGTTGCTGAGATCTCATGTCATATGCTACATGGGCATAAATACACCTGTCTTTTTTTGTGTATCGTTTTTATTCTTTCATAAACTTCATAATCTTCCTCCTGAAGTACCCTCATCCTGATCATTCTCATCACTTAAATCCATTAAATTTCAATGACTATCTATACTACTAACTAATGAAGATAAATTAATACTGTAACCAAATTTGAATTTATTGTTAAGTCCGGGACTACTGAAACTGAGGCAGCACCATGAGGATGAAATAAACCAGTCTTCACATACTGAATCTCAGTATCTTCAACTTTTTTGCTAAATTTGTGTTTTGAAAAATATGAATCTCCCACAATTATTTAATTTTTAAGTGCAAGATGCACTGTATTTTTACTTTTCTAATTTTCTTCTTTATTAATATCATTCCCTCATTGCCATATTCTTAACCTTTTTTAAATTCATCATTATTTGAATTACAACTGACGCCTGCTTTAATTGTAGGCCTTAGTGCTTCCCCACATTCATTCATACATGCATTTGTCTTTGTCTCCAAATTCTTAACTCCAGACCTCAAACCAAAAAAGACCCTCGACTTGTCCGCTTCCTAGTCGAGACGACTGACGACAAATTTGATGCAAACGGAGCCAACCGAGGTCAGATCTCGCAAGAGGTGAGATTTTTCTCTTAAACAGGCCTTCCTTTATTGCAGAATGGCAGAAGATGGCCGAGTTGAGCTCTGGTGGGACATTCTTCAGTTGGAATTGGAGGAAGTCTCAGCCACAGGCAGTTGCAGGTTACAAGGGAGTTGAATTTAGTACTTCTGTTTCTTAGAGTAGGGGCTGAAGGGCTAAGCCTCTCAAGGGGCTGCAATGTACTAACAGGCCTTCTAGAGGGAACAGGATCAACCTCAGAAAAATTAGGTACATTTTCAAAATCCATCCCATTATCACTGGCTGCATCAGGTAATAAGAATGTCAAACCTAAACGGCCATGTTTAAAAACTGAATATCTGAATTGAGAAATAAGCTGCCCTAGAAGCCATGATGTAATTGCAGAAGCCATCATGTAATTCAATATAGACAGTGGTATTGTTAAACTGTCAGTTACCAACTGTCAAGTAACAAAGAGCAGGGAAGCCCAACTATTTATAGAATTCTAGCTGACCGTAACTCTTCCCACTTTATACCCGGGCCAGTCAAACAAACCAATCCTTTGAGAAAGCTGACATGTAATTCAACAAAATGATCCATCAGGAGTTTTAAATGCAATATTTTTTATTATACCCATCTAGGGCCTGCCCTTGAAGTTTCTGAATTAGCTTTTTGCTAAATATTCACTGGGTCACCAGAACTTTTAGCCTTAGTGTATGAGGAACACTCTAAGATGTTTATATTATGTATGTCTGTGTTTCACATAATTCTTGTTAGGTCCTTGAAATTAATGGTTTAGGATCTGGGGTTCTCCTTATACAAGCCTCTTATTGTTATAAAACACTTCAATAAGGTGGTTCTGAGGTCTGATTTGTTGGGGTATAAAACCCCCTTATCGGTTCCTCTCTCAGAACTATCACTCAGTCAAAGGAGCAAACCCAGGACATATTTATCAGGATCCTTTATTTACAAGCTTGGAGCCAAGATGGCGTCTCTCTGTGTCACACACAAAGGAAAACAACCAAATGAACTGGATCACAATGAAAACATACCCTGTATATGGACTTTACAGAAGGTGCAGATGCAAACACAAATATGGTAATTACCTTTTATTGCAATTAGAACACAAATATGTACCATTACCAGATGTCAAAGTGACATTCTTATCAGTGTTCAATAGGCAAACTGTCTGTGTGAACTGTAAAAAACAGTTTGCAAACCACCGACATGAAACATTAGCAAAACAAGCCTTATCTTATTATTGAGTCACCTTTACACATACCAATGTCTTTTAGTTAGTAGTTTCATGCAAGTAAAATATAATTCAAAGTCATATAAACCTACAGTAATTTACAAAATGGAGATTACAGTTAAAAAATGGCGGCCACAAAAAAATAAGCATTTTACCATTTCTCCCATAGTCTATTGTCATGTGCATATATGTTGTGCATACCTTGGATTTTAGGTGTTCCCCCATTATGACACAGGGAGATAATGGTACCCTGTTAGCCAGTTGTAATAAAAAATAAAACTAAAGAACATTTCAACGCATTAAGAGAAAAAAAGGTTTGGGAAATACACATACATGATGATGTTTGACATGTTATATTGTGTTCTGAACCTAGGTCTGGGCTTTATGTCCAATTATGCTACATTGATATAAATATTATACTATATTATATGTTCTCTACATCATTATGGATGTAATGTAATTGCTGGTATATTTTAGACAGTTCCTTATTATACTATAGGGATCCTAGGCTTCAAATAGTTTGTGAACTTAGAGCCCTATACTATTCCCTATATCGCACACCATCAATAAGTGCAAAGTAACTTTCCCTAGCTATTCTATTCACCCATCACAGCATCATTGTAAGAGAGCTACCCCTGATGATTGCAGCCAGAGAAACAAAATATGGCAAGCTTTCCCATTGATTTTTCCCACATCAGGATTTTTTTTTCTATTATTTTTATTGAGGAAGCAAGGTTAATACAATAACACACGAGCATCACAAGCAAAGCACAAACAGCATAGATACAACATTTTAGAAGTGAAGACCAACAATAAAAAACCTTTTAACATTGTTTGTTTCTTTTTAGTTATTTCCATCTTGAATTACACCTATAGCACATTACATGTTTACGTACGTTTGAAAACATTGTTAAAAGAAAGAAAATAATATCACATATATAGTTGTGAGCGTACGAGTTGTTGCTAACGCTGCGGGCTCGCGTAGCGAGTCGCGGGCCTCGCGAAGCGAGGGCACTGTGCCAGGTTCTCAGTTCTCACTGTGCCAGGTTCTCAGCGCCGCAGGCGCTCCATGCCAGCACCTGAGGACCTCGCAAAGCGAGGTCTTCAGTTGCAGCAACTGCGACCCTTGCAAAATTTCAAAAAAAGTTCACGTCGCAACACATTACGACACTCGCAAACAACATACGACACACGTTCACACACATTACGACACTCGCAAACAACATACGACACACGTTCACACACATTACGGCCTCGCAACACTCGGACGCAACTCGCGAACATTACAAAATTAAAAACACAATACATACACACAGCACATACATAAAAATCTTACCTACACAAACAGGAGGCACCCAGGACCTCAAAAATGCAACTTACAACTTAATTGCACTCAAAATAAAAGAGTTTAGACACTAAATAGTTTGTTAAGCGACACAAAAAATGGCCGACGAATAAAACGAAAACGAGGCTACACACGCAAACACCATACGAGACACGTTACCACACATTACGACTTCGCAAACATCAGACGCAACACGCCGACATACAAACATTTAAAACTTAAGAAAGACACACAACAAACACATAAAAAGCTTACCTACAGCAAGAGGAACCAGCCAGCACCTCAAAAAAACAAGTTACACCTACATTTAAATCAAAATAAAACACTTTAGACACTAATACCATCGCTAAGCGACAGAAAAAATGGCCGACGAACAAAACGAAAACGAGGCTTCAGACGTAACTACACTATACTTACTCGCAATAATGAAACACATACTATGCGGAACGTATCACAATCATATTAAACACCATTTTGAACAGTAATACGCAGAAAATGGCGGATGGAACGCAAATTGTAAGCTGGAACGCAAATAGCGCATGCGTATTGCGTTCTAACGGTCTCACTTTCCAGAACTTTTTACAAGTTTATAAATACTGCCTATTTCAAACAAAAAAATACATTTCTCCTCAGGTGATAAACGGAGTGACTTCTGAGATAACTGCTGCTTTTACTTGAGAAGACAATTCTTTACTAATTTACTACTTTGCATTGTGCAAATTACAACTGAGAGGTAAGCTATAATATATTACATTTTATTATCAGGACAGGTCAAACAAATAAAAAAAAAAAATAGGATTTATGTAGTGACATATATGGCACATTTATGGGTATAGGCTCAAAAAAAAAATACGGTTCATTTAACAAAACAACAAAAAAACAAAATTCAATATTAAACAGAGGTTTATGTATAGTGACATGTGACACGCACATATATGTCTGTAATGTATAGTGACATCTGACACGCACATATATGTATAGAATGTATAGTGACATGTGACACGCACATTTATGTGTATTGCCCCTGCATAGTGACATGTGACACGGACATATATGTGTATCATCTATATTGACATGTGACACACACATTTATGTGTACTGCCCCTTCATAGTGACATGTGACACGGACATATATGTGTATAATGTATAGTGACATGTGACACGCACATTTCTGTGTATTGCCCCTTCATAGTGACATGTGACACGGACATATATGTGTATAATGTATAGTGACATGTCACACGCACATTTATGTGTATTACCACTGCAACAAAATTAGCTTAAAACAAAATCAGTAAACAACTACATTTAAATGACATTATATGTCATGTATACTGATATGTCACACGCACATATATGTGTATCATCTATAGTTACATCTCACACACACACATTTATGTGTGTTGGAAAAAAAAAATATAAGGTTAATTTAAACATTTAAATATGAGTCATGTATACTGATATGTCATACGTACACAAAATAATTACATTAAACTATGGAATGTGCTTCATGTATGTGACATATGTGTGTAGCCCCCAACAAAAAATAAGGTCAATTGAAAAAAATTACAGAACTATATTTAAATGACATTCATTTACTGCAATTCAATAGATCATATAAAGCTGAATCGTTTTATTTCTTTGAATATTCATACAGACTCTGCATCAATAGCGTCTCTCAACAATTTGCACCGTGCACTGTGAAGCACAATCACTTTTAAAGAACACCAACAAAGAAGAAGAGGTAAGATACAACAAGACATTACATGCTCAAAAGGCCATGCTTTGCTAGATGAAAAATTATAAATATACAAATAACTATTTCACTTTCTTTTTCAAACAGACACTACAAGAAGACCGGCGGATTAAGATTGGTAGGAGGGGAACGTCTGACATTCCAAACTTCAATCAAGGTAAAGTATTAAGTATAAACAAGAAAGAACCATGAGCCTTATTCAATTGCGACTTCCTCAATTGAATAGGGCTCTATATAAGCACATAACATATTTTTTAGACAGAACTTTTTAGTTACTGAACTTCTAACCACAATCAAGGTTTTCAATAACTAAAAACTTTGCTCAATAAATATGTTATGTGATTATATAGAGCCCTCTTCAATTGGCAAAATTGCAATTCAATGAGGACCTATATATCTTTAATGGCCAAGGGCCTCACTCAAATGTGATTTGCCCATTTCAATAGGGCTCTATATAAGCACAGAGCATATTTTTAAAGGGACTTTTTATTTTGTGAACACGTTGCTTTTGGATACAAGTTCACTAAATACAAAATTCCGTAAAAAAATATGCTCTGTGCTGATATTGAGCTCTATTCCATTGGCCAAAACACAATTGAATGAGGAGCTCACAATATAACAAATGCAGTAACCAAAGGCCCTCATTCAATTGCTATTTTGGACAATTAAATATGGCTATAAATAAGCACTTTTAGGCCCTTATTCTATTTTAACAAATATATGTGATGTGCTTATTTACAACCCTATTCAATTTTCAACATTGCAATTCAATGACGGCCTTAGAGTACTATTACATTGTAAAAAATGCAATTGAATGAGGGGCAAACTATGCAACATATGGTACACACCAAGGCCCTCATTCAATTGCAATTTTGCCAATTGAATAGCGCTCTAAATTAGCACATAACATATTTTTTTGACAGAAGTTTTTAGTTAGTGAAGACCTTGCTTTTGGATAGAAGTTCATTAACTAAAAAGTTCTTTAAAAAAGTATTCTATGTGCTTATATAGAGCCCTATTCAATTGTGCAACTCGCAATTGAATGAGGCTCAAAGGCCCTCATTCAATTGCAATTTGCCCAATTGAATAGGGCTCTAAATAACAACATAACAATTTTTTTAAAAGAAGTTTTTAGTTACTAAAAATATATCCAAAATAAAGTTTTTCAATGACTAAAAACTTATTTAAAAAAATATGCTATGTGCTTATTTAGGGCACGATTCAATTAGCCAAATCGCAATTGAATGAGACACAAACTGCTACACACAAAACATCATTTCTTATTCAATGTTTAACAACCTATAAGCCTTACAAAGAAGCAAAAATAAGAATAACAAAAGTGTTGCGCACCTAATAGCATTGTACAAAAAATCACACAAACTCATAGGAAACTACATTAACATTCTTCTTTAATGTTTAACAACCTATAACCAGTACAATCAAGAATAAATAACTTTTGTACAAGTGGTGCGCACCAAACAGGATTGTCAAAAACTAACACAAACACATAGCAAACTACATTAATTATATTATTTCATGTTTCACTAACTATAAGCATCCCAATAAAGGTTAAATAAGTATACCACAAGTGGTGTGCACAAAACAGGATTGTACAAAAAATAACATAAACACATAGCAAACTAAATTTATATTCTTATTTAATATATCACAACCCACAAGACTTACTAAGAACCTTAAATAAGAATAACAAAAGTCGTGGGATTGTACAGAAAGTAAAAAAAAAAAAAGATAGAAAAAAATAACCATAACTGATACAATACAGCCAAATTCATAAATTTTTAAATTATTTAAAAGACATTTCACTCAAACAACATTTTCTATTTTATATTACAACAGATACTGCGTGAAGACAATCGGACGAGGACTTTCTCCACAGGACCGGACCATCGGACGAGGACTCGGACCAGACCAGCAGACGAGGAATTTCAACACAGGACCAGACCAGCAGACGAGGAATTTCAACACAGGACCAGACCATCGGACGAGGAATTTCAACACAGGACCAGACCATCGGACGAGGACTTTCACCAAAGGACCACAACATCGGACGAGGGCTATCGCCACAGGACCACAACATCGGACGAGGGCTATCGCCACAGGACCACACCATCGGACGAGGACTTCCAACAGAGGACCACACCATTGGACAACGATTTTGAACCGAGGACCAACAAACATTCGGATTTAAATCACACTTCAACCAAGGTAAAGTATAATAAGTACTAAAGTATAAAACTAAAGAAACTGCTTTCAGTTGCATCCGTGTCAACAGAAAAATAAAATAATTAATTTACTATCTCCCTTATTTTATTTAAATTGCTACTATGCAATACATAGCTCAATAACCACATCACTTTTTTTTTTAGCAAATAAGTTTTGCAGTGGTAAATATCTATCCACAAACAACGTTTTTAATAAATAAAACCATTATTTAAAAAAAATATGTTACATGCTTATTTACAGCAGAATTCCATTGGCCAAATTCTTAGCCAGTGAGGACAGGAATTATAAATTTAACTAAATATAAATGATACATTAATGATTTGCCTTTTATTTCACCAATTGTGCACAAGAATCTTTAACAGGAATTACAAATTAAAATATACACAATTACATATATTTTTTTTCCTTTACAGATTAATATGGCTGATAACGAGACCAAAGAAGAGAAGAAAAGACGTCAAACTAGAGAAAGACAAGAGAGATGGGCCGCCCAGCAGACACCGGAGGAGAAAGAAATTCGACGAGAAAAAGAACGCAAAAGACTTGCAAAAAAAAGAATATCAGCTGCAAAAATGAAAGATACAACCAAAAAAAATAAAAAGATAATAAAGCATTTACAAACTGTTCCTAAAACATCAGATGACATTTTACAAGATACCAGTCAAGACAGACCAAAAAAAGCAACTACAAAAACAAAGCATTTACAAACTCTTACTAAAAACTTACAGGACATTTCAACCAAACAAGTACAACATATACCAAGAAAATCCACTAAAAAAACTAAACATTTAGAACCTGTTGTTGAAACATTTCATGACTTTTCATCTGATGAATATGAAAGTCAACATCCGATATGCTTTGCAAATTGTCCTTTACTGAAGTCTTTAGCAGTAGAGGTTCATAGTTGTGGGGACATGACTACTCAATGTCAATTTTGTGAGGCTTATTATTTTAAACAGGAGAGACCCAGAGATGGACAATTTATTAGTTGTTGTCAAAAAGGAAAGTTCAAACTTCCAGAAAGGAAACAATTTCCAACCTATTTACCAAATATTATGACTGAACCTACTTTTCCAAATTACAAAAATTTTAAGACAAACATAAGATCCGACAATAGTGCCATATCATTTGCATCTATGGGGGCAACATTGGCTGCTAATGTACCAGGACATGGTCCTTACTGTTTTAAAGTCCAAGGACAAATTTATCATCGGACTTCACATTTACATCCAGAGGAAGGAGAGCAAAGAAAATTCGAGTTCCAGTGTTTTTATAGAGCTAAATAACATTATGGACAACAATCCCTACAGTAAAGCTTACAAAAAATTGGCAGAAGTAGAAAATGAACAACAACTTCATGCACAAAGACATCAATTACCCATGCCAAAGGTTAATATGGTGCTTAAAAGAGACAGACATACTGATAAACGTCGTTATAACTTGCCAACATCAAATGAGGTTGCAATGGTCTTTCACAATGATGAAGGAGAACCACCATTTCAAAGAGACATTAGAGTATATCCCAGAAATAAGGAGCAACCATTTATTAATATTAATACATTAACTCCAAATTTAGATCCAATGACATATCCCATCTTTTTCCCACACGGAGAAGCAGGTTGGCAACCAAAATTAACCCTTCCCAGTTACCCAAATGCTAAAGCCAGAATCCGAAATAATGTTTCTATGCTTGAATTTAAAGTTGCTCAAATTGCCATTAGAGATGAATTTATTCCAATTTTATGTGGTGGGAAACTAACACAACAATGGATTATTGATTCATATTTGCAAGTTGAGGCAAATAATTTAAACTTTATAAAATATCAACAAGATAAACTACGTGTAGAACAATATTGTGGACTCATGGACTATGTTGCTGACGTGGCTACAAGCAGAGACATGACAGCTGGCAAAGCCATCATTTTACCATCTTCCTTTCAAGGATCTCCTCGAAATATGAGAGAAAGATACAATGATGCTATGGCTATTGTGACAAAATTTGGAAAACCAGATTTATTTGTGACATTTACATGTAATCCACAATGGCCAGAAATTAATCAAAATCTACTTCTTGGACAAAGTGCTTCAGATCGACCAGATTTAGTAGCCAGAGTTTTTAAGATCAAATTAAATGAATTAATACGTGACTTCACTATAAATCAGTTATTTGGCAAATGTCTTGCTTATGTATATACCATTGAATTTCAAAAAAGAGGCCTTCCACATGCACATCTTCTCATAATACTTCAAGAGAAAGATAAATTAGATACTTCGGACAAAGTGGATGCAGTCATAGTTGCTGAACTACCAGATCCAGAACTATATGGTAGACTATATGAGATTGTTACTCATCGCATGATTCATGGACCCTGTGGAGACCTTAATCCACAATCACCATGTATGGAAAATAATCAATGTTCAAAAGATTTTCCAAAAGATTATAGAGACAAAACATATGCAAATTGTGATGGATATCCACTTTATAAAAGAAGAGAAGGAGATAGTGCCATTATTCGTGGAAAAAAAGTGGACAATAGATATGTAGTACCCTACAATCCACATTTACTCATGAAGTACAACGCCCACATCAACGTAGAAGCCTGCACTTCCATCAAATCCATTAAATATGTCTACAAATATATTTACAAAGGTTACGATGCAGCTACTGTAGTCGTCAAAAGTGCAGACAACCCTGAAAGTAGTGAGTTAGTACATGATGAACTTGCATCTCATGTAGATGCTCGCTATGTCAGTGCACCAGAAGCTATGTGGCGGCTTTTAAAATTTGACATGCATGATAGATCACATGCAGTATATAGGTTAGCAGTACATTTGCCACAACGACATTTAGTCTATTTCCATGCTGGAAATGAAATGAATGCATTGGCCCAAAGTGAAGATCGTCACACTACACTAACTGCATGGTTTGCATTAAATTCCACTGATGCTGAAGCAACACAATACTTATATATTGAAATTCCATATCACTATGTTTTTGTGAATGGATTATGGAGAGCAAGAAAAACCAGAGGCAATAAAATAATTCCACGAATTTACACAGTCAGTCCAAGAGATGTTGAACGTTTTTGCTTACGGATATTACTTTTAAATGTTCCAGGAGCACAAAGTTTTGAACAATTAAGAACTGTTAATGACATTGTATATGAATCCTTCCATTTAGCTGCAAGACATAGAAACTTACTCGCTGATGATACAGAGTGGGAAAGATGTTTAGAAGAAGCAGCACAATGTCAAATGCCATGACAGATGAGAGAACAATTTGCTTTTATTTGTATCTTCTCAAATGCTCCAAATGCATTAGCTTTGTGGGAGACTTTTAAAAGTAATATGGCTGAAGACTTTATGCGACGATACAATGAACCCATTGCACACTTAAAAGCGTTAATGGAAATTCAAGAAGTCTTTTTAACTCATGGATTAAGTTGCGCAAGTTTTAATTTGCCTGATCCAGGTCTAATAGATGACATTAACTTTGAAGACTATGACATTCAACTACAAGCAGAAAGAACAGAAGAAAGACTTGCAACTTTAAATACACTACAATTGCAAGCATTTCATGCCATTAAAAATGCTATAGATGATGACATGGTGACAGAGCGTTATTTCTATCTTGATGGACCTGGCGGATCAGGGAAAACATATTTGTACAATTTATTAATGAGTTCAGTACGAGCACAAGGAAAAATAGCAATGGCGTTTGCCACTACTGGAATTGCTGCACTTTTATTAGAAGGTGGAAGAACTGTTCATAGTGGATTTAAACTGCCAGTGCCTATTTTGGAAAATTCTGTGTCAGATATTCGCATGACATCCTTACAAGCAAAGAAATTGAAGAAATGTAAATTAATTATAATAGATGAGGCCACAATGATGTCATGCTATGCCCTCCAATGTATTGACCGTTTGCTTCGTGAAGTCATGGATAATATTTTTCCATTTGGTGGAAAGGTAATGTTGTTGGGTGGCGATTTTAGACAAACATTACCTGTCGTTGTACATGGAAATCGAACAGACATTATTGAAACATGTATAAAGTCAAGTACAGTATGGAAACATTTTACCCATCTTCAACTGCAACAAAATATGAGATCAGAAGGCCAAACTGATTTCAATGATTGGCTTATTAAAATTGGAGAAGGCAGAACAGAAAAAATACTACATTTACCTGACGACACTGTAGAGATCCCACCTCATATGATTTGTCAACAAGATATTATATCGGCTATATTTGAAGGGAGCATAAATAACGAAGAATATTCCGAGCTTGCCAACCAAGTTATACTGACGTGTAAAAATAAAGATGCATTAATCCTCAATAATGAAATCTTTAAAAAAATTAATGCACCACAAAGAAATTATCACAGTGCTGATTCTGTACTTGCTGATGACAATGAAAGTCAGGCAAACTTTTCAACTGAATTCATTAACTCTTTAACTCCTTCTGGAATGCCACCACATATTTTGCAGCTAAATAAAGGTGCAATTATCATGTTACTGCGAAATATGAACCCCAAAAAAGGCCTATGCAATGGCACAAGATTAATTGTTCAACAATTAAAGGACCATTTTATAGATGCTGAAATTTTAACTGGGACCCATAAAGGAGAGAGAGTTTTCATACCAAGAATAGATTTAGCACCAAGTGAAAGTAGTCTCCCTTTTATACTTCAAAGAAGACAATTTCCCATTATTATGGCATTTGCCATGACCATTAATAAATCACAAGGTCAAACTTTCAAATCTGTGGGTATTTACTTGGAAGAACCAGTTTTTGCACATGGTCAATTGTACGTTGCGTTGTCACGCTGCAAAAATCCACAGGCTATTAAAGTTTACATTGAAAACAATGAAAGTCAAGGTGATTTATTAGAAGATGGACGTATTTTTACTAAAAACATTGTCTACTATGAAGTACTATAACTTTGCAGGATAGAAACTAAAGCCATGCAAACATTTTGGAAAAACATTCAAAAATACAAAACAATTGGTTGTTTAATTCAGTCATAATTAATGGAAGTCATGTTTATGGATAATTCGCCTCACAAAATACTTGCCTTGCATTTCTATGAAAAATTATGTTAAAATGTTAAGTCACTATGTTAATGTTTCTAATGTTACAAGTTTAAAAACAATATTTTCAAGTTATTTCATTCAACATATTACAAAGTTCATGTTAAGAGCTCAAGCACCTTTTAAGTCACAATTTAAATATTCTATGTTATCTTAAGATTACTACCTAGATTAATGTTTATCGCCAGTTTATGTGCTCAGTAAGGAATTACTTTAATTACGTACGGTTTAAGGAGAGTTTTTACTGTATGCCTTCCTCTACATTCAATGTATATTAAACTTAACAATTATTCTGATATAAATTGCATGTTAATACTGATTAATTTAAAGTTAAACTGTTTTTACATTCAAATGTTAATACTTTTAATTCAAAATTATGTTACAAACTGTATTTATATCTATGTTCCTGTTTATAATGTTCAACATTAGACAAATGTTTTGCAAAAATTACAAAGTTACATAAAAAATAAAGTTCAATTTTAAAAATATATACTTTTGAAGGTTATTGCTTACATATATTTCAAACTTCATGTTAAAATTCGGCACGTTTAAAAAAGTCTTTTTACTTTTTACTTTTCTCTGGATTCTATGTATATTAAAGTGAACAATTCTTCAGATACAAATTTCATTTTAAAAAACCATTACATCAACGTTTTACAAAAATACATGTTCATATCACAATACTTACAAGGGTCAAAAATATATTTAAATAACTAAACAACTTCACAAACATATACATCACATTGCCGTCATTTTTTGACGGGCAAGTCGCTAGTGTAGAAGAAAACCGAGAATAGAGAGAAAGGAGAAGGGGGGGGGGGGGGCAGAAGAGACTGAGTATATAGCCATGCCTGCTCTGAGGGTTTATATCCTGCATATTATACTAAATCTGTATTATTACCACCCAATCCTGAGGGTCCAGGTGTCCCAACATGAAGCCCACTTTCTATATGAGTGATCCAGGTCGGCTGAACTAATGGTGGAAGAGATACAGGGGAGGGGGGAGAGATACAGTTGAGGGAGTGGGTGGAAAGACACACATGCAGAAGGAGAGGGAGGAAGAGACATAGGGGATGGGGGGAGAGACACAGGGGATGCGGGGGTACATATCAAATATTAGTTACTATTTGTATATACATCTTAATTGATGTAAGATTCCTGTTTCTGGGCCAGTGGGGAGGAGGAGTGTCATGAGGTATCAATTTCAATCTTCCTCAATTATCCCAATTATCACTAATATACAAATACACTTTCATAATCAGCTCAGAAGAAGTGATATAACAGAAACTGGATTCCTATGCACATAAACAAAGTCTCACATTTCCCCCCAAAAAATGTATTTATGACATGGCCTAAATAGCTGCTAGTGTTGTTAGTTTGGCACATGTTTAACAAACAGGTGCCTTTTTTCTTGAACTACAGTGATCCTTTAATGTTCAGTCCAAGGATGTTTGGTGTTCTATTTTTATTTCTTTAAATAGAGGAAAAAGATTCTGCCATTTTCTTACAAATTGAGCTTCCAATCCAATTTGTTCAATGTCCACTGACAAAAATTTAAAGAAATGTTTTAGAAAGAAGAACTAAAAAAAATCTCATATTTTGTCATCATCACATTTATAAATATTTCTTCAGGCAGAAAAGAGTAAAATATTATGCAAAAAGAAAGTGAACACATAACGGCTTTGTTCATAGTGCGACATTTTATAATGCATTGAATCATAAAGTATTTTTATACTAATATGCATAAAGATATGTTGAGATGTGTCTTCATTTTCCAGCTTTCTCTTGTTTTTATCTTTTTGCTAGTCATCGAACAATATGAATTGGAAACTACAACTGAAAATTTACAATAATCACACACCCTATTTTGTACGTTTAAAAAAAAAAGCAACAAACAGAACAGACCCACCTGGGCTTAGACATCACCGTCCAATCTGGAGTACTCAGCTAAAAAGCTTGTTGAAAATTAAAATAATCTGTAGTTAAATAATATATTGTGTAAAAGAATCACTGTTGTTTGTGAAAACCCCACATGTTTGTGAAGTAAAATAACATAATTAGCTGCTATTGAAGCCACAAGTATTAAAGCATTTTTGTAGAGACTTTGGACCCTATGCAAATCCATATACATAGATGCACAAAACAAAAGCGTCTTGCATCTGAGCCTTTTTTGCACTTTTTTACTTAGCTATTGAAATCCTAACCACACTAAACCCCACTGTAATGTGGGGAACCGCAGCCCGGATGCTGCTACAGTCCCCACAAAAGCCCTGCTGTGAAGACTATGGTGCTATGAGCTGCATAGTCTGATCAGCAGTGCTCGAATGTTAAAACACACTCCCATACTTGTGCATAAACCCCTTCCCACTGGGATTCCCTCCTCCCACGCAAGGAAAGGACCTCTGTTGCATAGGGGCAGACCTTATGGCTACACAGAGGCAACAGAGGCATTGCAATCTGCTTGTAGTTGCCTCATAGAGCCCTGTCCCCTTTGCTGAGCATGCTAAGTCTGAATCATAGTCTGTCTGGTCAGCTGGCCATGTCCCTTGAAACGCATAGGTTGTTATTGTTTAGTCTTTCAGTCATGTCTGACTCTCCATGACCCAAATGGCCGCAGCACACAAGGTACATATGTCAAACATTACCTCTGTGAGCTCCATTAAGTTTATGTTCATTGTTTCAATGACTTCATCTATCCATCTCCGCCTCTGTAGTCCCCTTCTTCTTGTGCCGTCAATCTTTCCCAGCATTAGCGTCTTCTCTAGGGAATCCTGCCTTCTCATGATAAGACCAAAATATTTGAGCTTCAGTCTTATGATCATACCTTCTAGTGAAAGGTTTGTCTTGATTTCCTGAAGTACTGATTTTGTGGATCTTCTTGCAGTCCAAGGGATTCTAAGCAGTTTTCGCCAACACTACAATTCAAATGCATCAGTTCTACTGCGCTCAGCCTTCTTTATGGTCCAGATCTCACATCTGTATGTTACTACTGGGACTACCATAGTTCTAACTATGCAGATCTTTGTTGAAAGTGCACTATATTTACTTTTTTCTAGCTTGTCCAAGCTTGCCATAGCTTTCCTGCCTGATGTAAGCATGTTTTAATTTCATGGCTGCAGTCACCATCTGAAGAGATCTTAGATCCCAGGAAAATAAAATCTGTCACTGCCTCCACTTCTCCCCATCTATTTGCCATGATCTTCGTATTTTTATCATTAAGCAGCAGGCCAGCTTTTGCACTCTCTTATTTTACTCTCAATAGGTCCTTTAGCTCCTCCTAACCTTCAGCCATCAGAATAGTATCTGAGGTTGTTGATATCTATTGATTCCTGCTTTGGATTCATCCAGCCTGGCTGTACTCATGATGTATTCTGCATATAAGTTGAATAAATAAGATGACAATATACAACCTTGTTGCACACCTTTTACGATCTTGAATCATTCTATTGTCCCGTGTTCAGTTCTGACCGTGGCTTCTTGGTCCACATACAGATTCCTCAGAAGGCAGATAAGATGATCTGGTACTCCCATCTCTTTAAGAACTTGCTACATTTTGTCTCCTTGTCTCTTCTTGCTATCCTCTGGAATTCTGCATTCAGTTGGACAAATCTTTTCCTATCTCCACTTCCTTTCACTTTCCATCTTTCTTGGGCTACTTTCAAAGCTTCATCAGACAGCCAGTTTTATTTATTTTGGGGATATAATTTGTTGCTGTTTCTGGATAATGTTGAACAATTTGGTCCAAAGTTCTTCAGGCATTCTGTCTTCCATGTCTAGTACCTTAAATCTATTATTTACTTCCACTGCATATTTACAATGAATATTATTTTTTTTGTATCTGCTTGGTCTGATGATTTTCTAATTTTTCTTCAGTTTAATTCTGAATTTTGCAACAAAAAGCTCCTCCATCTTTGGCTACAAGATATATAGTCAATCTGATTTTTATATTGTCCATCTAGTGATGTCCATGTTTAGAGTCATCTCGAAGGCTGTTGGAAGACGGTGTTTCCTATGACCAGTGAATCATCTTGACAGGATTCTACTAATCTTTGACCTGCTTCATTTTGCACTTCAAGGACAAACTTGCCAGGTATTCCAGGTATATTTTGGTTCCCTAATTTAGCATTTCAATCTCCTATGATGAGAGTAACATCTTTTCTTGGTGTTATATATATATGACGTTGTAGAACAGGACAACTTCAGCCTCTCTAGCATCCATGGTTGGAGCATAAACTTGGATCATTGTGATATTAAATGTCTTGCCTTGAATTCAAATTGAAATTATTCTGTAATTTATTGAGTTGTAACCGAGCACTGGTTTGGCCATCCTTTGATTGACTATGAGGGCTACTGCACTTCTTCTGTGGGATTCTTGACCACAGTTGTAGATCTTGTAGTTGTCAGATGTGAAAGGCCTTATTCCAGTCCATTTAAGTTCACTAATTCCCAGTTTGCCTTGGTTCATAGTTCTAACATTCTAGGTTCCTATGCTGATTTGTTCCTTGAGGCAGCTATGTTCGCCGGGAACAGATTTTCCTTTCCCCTTCAGACACATCCACAGCTGGGTGTCCTTTCTGCTTTGGCCCAACCACTTCATTAGATCTGGTGTTACTTGCACTTGCCCTCTGATCTTCCTCAGTAATGTGGTAGGCACCTTCTGACTTGTGCCTACCACATTACTGGAGTGGGTTGACATTTCCTTCCCCAGTGGGCTGCGGTTTGTCTTACCTCTGTGCTATGATCTGCCCATATTAGGTGACCCTACATGGTATAGCTCACAGCGTAATTGGGATACACAAGCCCCTTCAGCACGACAATATAGCGATCCCGAGGGAGAAGGCACAGGTAGGAGGAGATCAACAGTTTTGCTTGGGGGAAAACTGACACAATCAAAAGTATGGTAAGAAAAATATTGTAACGGACCCGCTGGCACTCCGACTTATCACATTTCCCCAAGCATGAGCCAAGGCTTCCAGAAAGGGTCAAGCAGGTCTGTTTAATGAGCACCCAAAGCACCAGCACTCACACAGCCAGAGCAACTCCTCCTCAGACAGAGAAAACTGACAGTTGAAAACAGACAGTATTTGAAAATATGACAGTTATTAAGGGTTCTAAACTGGTGTTCTAAGAGGGAGGGGAATAAAACAGTCCAACTAAGTCCATAAAACAGGGTTTTTCTTCACACTCTGCATCCGAAGTGCATAACAAAACTGCAGATCCTTTGTCAGAGCATTTAAAAGGGCCAGAACCAGTCTAATAAAATCCACTATGCTAAAATAACATACAGTTCAAATACAGGC